>JAPYZJ010005869.1:0-10845 GCA_030522765.1 Ophioninae sp. B BG-2022a
AAAAAAAAAAGAAATATATACCGATGTATTTTTATTCGTTTTGGTTTCGTTTTTCTCAGATGGATTTTTTTTTTAGTTTTTTTTTCTTCTTATTTCTCTTGATCGTCTCCTCATTCTTACTCGAGTTCTTTTTCCTCTTTTTGTCGTTTCCCTCGGATCCGTGCGTCACTCGTATTTCTCTCGGGGGTACAGTGACTTCGAAGCTTCGCACAGCCTCCCTGCTCTCTCTCTCTCTCTCTTTCTCATTTTACGTCTGTCTTTCTCTTCACATCCGCAAGCTCCACCATCGAGCCACCTTTTTCGTGCGCAAGCGCCTCCCGCTACTTCACACGGGGTACAGGCTCCATCGAAACTTTCGCAGTATCGAAATTTCACTTTTGAACGAGTCTGTACCTTCGGACAATATTCTTCGTGACGGACATGCGCCAAAAAAATTCGAACCATTTTTATTTCTAACGTCAATTTTATATATATATGCATATGAACTTTGAGTCCTTCTTTTTTAATTCCCAATGAATTAAGAGTTAAATAACGATTTTAAGATTTTGTGAAAAATACCGAAATAGAGATAAACTGTTTAAATGCCAAAATAAAAAAACAATATATGAATATTGATGCCAGATGAAGAAAAATTCAACTGACGACGATGACTAGGGTGAAGTAAAAAACGATATTAAAATAAGAGATTAAATAATAAAAAAACGAAGTTTCAACAATTTGGAAAATGTAAATTTGATACTTACATATACTTTTTATTTGTCATTACATTGTTAGTAGAATTTAAACTCCTCATATCCATATTTAATAAACTTATTATATTTAATATATTTAGGGCTAATTTTTCAATCATCAGATAACTTTTATTGGAAGAATAAATTTGACACATTGACATACTAATCATACAAAAACTGTCAAACGACCATTTTTATTCATCAGTTAAAAATTATCAGACTATTAAAAAATCAGCCCTTAATTTCTTACATCAAAATTCATATATATATATTAAACTACAAATTTAATTCATTAATTATATTTAATATATTTAATTCAATATATCAAATTTCATATATATTAAAGTACACAAAGTTGTGTCTATATAGATATACGTTTGCACGCATTTACGTATATATATACAAACACACACACACACACACACACACACACACACACACACAGTTTGGAGTAGTTATCGAATCGGCCGACTGGAGGCGCTCACTTCCAAGGGTAGTAACAACCCTATGGAAAATACACAGGGTCTAAGGGAGGAAGAGAGTGAAGAAGACCAAAAGAGCGAGAGAGAGAGAGAGAGAGAAAGAGAGAGAGAGATCGCTAAAGCGACGGGAAAATTTTTCCCGACGAATACTACCTACTACGTGGGATGGAAGGGCGAATGCCCTGTACACGATGCGCCCCCTACGTCAGGAGAAAGAGAGAGAGAGACAGAAAGAGAGAGAGAGAGAGAGAGAGAGAGAGAGAGAGAGAGAGAGAGAGAGAGAGAGAGAGAAATTGGAAAGAGAAGGTTAGAGAGAGATAGCGATTAAGGGTGAAAGACAATATATACATGTATAGCCTTAAGGGTAGTCGGCGCACGCGCCTCTGCGCCGTCGCTCTTCGCGGCGGCGACGGAGTGGGGGGGGATTTCCAGTATCACTTGGTGCCGGGCGTCGTTGCGCCGCCGTGTGGCCTCTCCAGTCTTTGATCCGCTCTTGCCGCGGTTGGATGTCCGTACGAGATCCTACCCGTCGCGATCCGTGCTTTTCCAACGACCAATCATAATTATTATTATCACAATTATTATCATCATTATTAATAATACCATTTGTCATGTATGAAAGTAAACGCGTTATTCCTGAGGATAAATAACCCCCTCGCCGGTTAAATAATAATAATACGATCGAAATATATTTTTGAAAATACGCCGCGACGGAACAACGACAAATGTGCGACGTGTGACGAAAAAAAAAATCGTATCTCGAATTGATAATCGAGATATATTCGATAAGGAGAAAGTATATGGGAATATAACGAAGTTGGAATTTAGTGAATGAGAGGATACATTTTTTGGTAATTTTTTTTTTTATCAATAATAACGATTATTTTTAATACTCAATTTTCATTGATTAATTGGAAAATCGTTTGTATTTTTTTGTTATTTGTCAGAAGAGGATTCGAGGGTTTTTTTTTTTTAAGAAATTTTGCTCATTGTTTTTTACCGATTTGTTCTTCGGCAGTGATTTTTTTAGTAATTTTTTTTCGGTTTTGGAAAAATTGCTTTTTATTAGAAACGAAATATTTCGTGGGGAAAAATAATGAACCCTCGTTCTGAATTTCTCGTGCTCGACAGGATCGAGGAAAGATTTCACCCTCTCAAGCTTTCAGTTTTTCGGCTTCGAAGTTTATTATTTTTATTTGTTTTTTTTGGTGGTTTTTTTTCTTTTTCGTTGTTTTCATTGCACCTCGTGAAATATTTCGATCGTGAATGGAACGCGGTTTTGATGAAAGCCCCGTGTTACATTTGTGACGTTTCGGGACTGGAGGTGTCTAATGGCGGGGCGACCAGGGGTTGGAGGGGGTGTATATACTTGCGCGTGGATTTCCATCGTGGCGCAGCGAGGCCCCGTGACCCAATTAGGTTTTCCCCGCGCGAGCTTCCAAACTTCCTTCCATATAGGTGCCCCGAGAACACCCGGCTTTTAATCGCCGGGTGACACTCTTATTCCTTAACGGCACGCGTCGTCCTTACTCTCGGAAATTTGGTTTTCGCGAAACCCACCGGAAGCAGCCCCGAACCATCCGCTCTCGCATCCCTTGTAATATCCACTCGTCTCGAAGTGTCACGAAATTGCATTTTGGTACTAAACGTCTTTGGAGCCAAGTATGCTCATATATTAGCTGGGCTGGAAGACTCGTTGGAATTTATACCTTTTGTACAAAAATTCCTAAAGGAACCCAAACTAATCGAAAAATCATCAGAGGAACCCAAACGAATAAAAAAATCATCAAAAGAACCCAAACGAACCGAAAAATCATCATAGGAACCCAAACAAGCCTAGGAAAACCCAAACAAATCACTGCGGATCAATTTATGCCAAAAAACAATGTTTTTTTATCTAACTGACAATTGGGCAGAAATTCGTGACAAAATTTTGGGATCTAAGGATGCAACGAATTCTTCGTCGTTTCTTCATCATGGATTAACGTGTGTGCAGTTCCAAAGTGCTTCGTATACGAGATGGTCCTCGGTGGAATCCACTTTTTTTTTTTGCATTACTTAATTCGAGACTGAAAATGAGTCCTGAAATTTCTAAAACGATGCTTTTTTTTTCGAGAAAAGCTTCGAAAATCCTGAATTTTATTATTTTCAAATTTTTTATGTATAAAATGAGCTATTTGGAAAAATAAATAATTTGGGTTTCGATTTTTTTTAAATAACGTTAAAAGTCGTTATTTTTGTTAGTTTTTTTTTTATTGGAATTGTTTGGGTTTGCTTGAATGAAAAATAATTTTTATCTTAGTCGAATATTCGATCGAAGAATAAAAACGGAGGAATTATGCGTTGGAAGAAATAGTGATTTCATATCTCCCTTGAAGAGTATCGAGTATATGCAAAGTTCGTAATATTCCTTTTTATGTGTCACCAACACTCTGGTTGTTCACCCCTTTCGAGCGAAAAGTCGCGATGGACCTGACTCGCGGGTATATTCACTCCCCACGATCGTCTGGTCGTCGACTAAAAATAGAGCATACATTCGATTCGAATTCCCTCGATGCAACTTTTTCCTCGCGTATATGCATACGAACACGGCGAGGCGGAAGCTAGGGGGAAATGCCGATGCGATTGCACTCTCGATTCACGTTTCTTTTTTTCCTTCTACGTACTCGTCTCGCGTTCTAAATTATATCAAAGCTGTCGAATATTTCTGACGATTCTTTTTCAACCCCTCAGATGGATTTTTCAACCCATGAAATTACTCTGTTACTGTGCCTTCGAGTGCCCTTAAATCTTGGTATTATACACCCTCGTAATCCCTTCAAAATAGGGGTTACGATAAATTTTTTTTTGCTTTTTCAATTTTTAAAGATAAAGTTGAAAAAAAATTGTTAATGAGGATTTTAGGAAAAAGGAATTCTTGCATTTAGAAAAGTTTTTTTTTTTGGAGAAAGAAGTTTAAAGGTAGAGATTTTTTTGGAGTCTTTTGAGAACGGAATTGTAGTAAAATTTCGCTTTGAAAAAAAGTAGCAGCTTTCTTTCTATCCCTGAAAAATTCAATTAAGTTTCTTTGATTTTTTTTATTTTTCATTTCTAAGGATTTTTTTCAGGATTTGAGCTTTTGGGCTTTTTGAGAATTTTGAAAAGATTTTGAGAATTTTGGGATAGGAAAAAGTATTGCCTGCGAATTTTTATGGTGCAGGGATGAATTTGAAATAAAAGGGATTTTTTAGTACCTCCAGTCCTCACGATTTCATTCGCTTCAAGAATAATTCTTTGGTGGAAACAAAAAAATTTGATCGCGTTTATTCTCGAAAAAAATATATTTTCATGCAGCGAAATTCTGCATTGGAATTTTTTCACTTTATTTCTTGCGAGCCCGTCGCAATTGGATTTTAATGAAGTTTTTTTGTTTCTCTTACATCCCGTGAATTACACACACGAAAATTATTTTAATAATTCATCGGTACTTTTCGTTCGCAATGAGAATTTCTCCAGTGATGTACAGGAAAAAGAGAAAGAAAAAAAATTTAGCCAGCTAGGTCGTCGAAAAAAATACACCAACGAGATTTCAAATAAAAAATTCTCCATCAGCTTTTTTTATCCGACCCAGTTTTTTTCAATCTCGGAGCTCCGTCGATTTTTCTTTTTTTCGACTACAGAGAAATAGATATCTCTCAAAATCAAAAAAAAGGAAAAATCTCGGCTGAGATTTAATTTTTCCGACGACGGAATTGATTTTTCGAACTTTTACATTTTACTTCAGAGCCTCGAAGCGTGAACGTTGCGCCAGCCATCGATCGCCAAAAGAGCGATAAAAAGAATCGCGAAAATTTTGAAAAATCGTGAAAAATACGGAAAAGTGAATGATCGCGAAATACTTTTTTTTCCACCTCCTGTGTATGTTCCTCATCACTTTCGCGTGAGTCTTCATCGATGTGCATCGAGGATACAGTGTTGCGATCAACAAACGAGAAAGTTCGTGACGAAAGGACCGTTCCAGCATCCGAGGATATTTTTTATCAGCGAAAAGTGACATCCGAAGATCATCGTGAGACAAGATATCAGTGAATTATTCAGGACGTGATCAGACAAAGTTTTTTTTATTCGAAGAAAAAATTCTTTAAATTGGAAATCTCTGAGTCAGCTTCGAGAGCTTCCTTTCACTTTGCGGAAAAGCTGATACCTCGTACGATCGAGTTATCGTGAAGTTATCACGAGTTATCGTGAAGTTATCACGAGTTATCGCGAGTTATCGCTGTCGACGCGTTATTATCACAAATTCCGCGGAGTTATCGCGAGTTATCGTCCCATTTTCGCGGAGTTATCACGAGTTATCCCGAATTTTCGAAGAGCTATCGCGATTTTTTGGCGAGCTTTCTCATCTCGTCCCATCCTCGTTTCGAGTTATCGTGAATTTTCGCGAGGTTATCGCGGGCTTCCGGAATAATCGACGCTCGAACCACGAACGTAAAGGCTAGAACAAAAGCTGTTCAAGGAATATCACAGAGTTTCGAAGAAAAGTTCCAACCGGAAGTGAAGTGCGTGCGTGTAATGATAAGTGCGAGTATTCCATTGGTGAATAATACGTCGAGATAAATCGTGACTAAAACCCTTATCGCCCAGTGCCAGTTCAATAATCATCATTATCATTATTATAATCACTACTGTCCCCGAACATTAATTAATTTATTGTTCGTGCCCTATTGGCAAAATCACATTGATTGGATCGATCATATGAAATTCCGTAATTCTGAAAGGCTCAGGGACGAGCAGAATTAAAATTCTTCCGTCATCGTTGAGGTCGAGGCGAGCGGACAATACGACCGGAAGCGACGACTCGAGGACTCGAAAACGAAAGAAGGGAAACGGCAACAACAACAACAACAACAATAATAACAATAATACGAGGAGAAGAGGGCGAAAGGGCGAAGGTTTAGGGCACGGTAATAGTGACGAGGACGAAACGAGGGAAAACATCGTGCTGTCGTCACAGGGTGTTTTCTTGCCGTTGAGAATAGCGAGCGAGGGTCCTCGAAAGGGCGTCCCAAAGGGCCCAACGGTGAAGGGTAACGGTGGCTTCGGTGATTACTCGGCGGCCGGGGAATTCGAAGTCTGGGGCGAAGAACAACGGGCAACGGATGGTACGGACCATCAGGTGATCGGTCCGCTTCAGCGGCACCAGCAACAACAGCAACAACGATGCGACGGTGGTTCATCGCTAAGACCACTATTACACGTGGCTCACTGTGAGCTACACTCACCAAGAGAAGCCGAATTACTCAGGCTCGACAAACTCGAGAGCATGGATCGAAAATCCGTCGATCACGATCCATACTCCATGATGGAGAATTTTCACAACCCCGTTCCACCGCCCCTTCCGAGACGCCACGTACGGTAAGCGACCCAACCCGTTTTTTTCATCATCTTTATATTTCTTTCATTTTCAAGGACACCGAAGACGACACTTTCGAAATCTATTTCGAAAAGAACCGAAACGAAAGACCCCTAAAAAAATGACTCGATTTATATCCGTGTATAAAGCCTATAAATTGACACCCCCAAAAGATAGAGACTCTCTGGAATCCTCGAGTGGAGAATGAGTTATGAATTTCGTCTTCATTGAGGGGTCGCTATCTCTCCCTTTCGTTCCTGGACCCTCACCGACCAACACCCTCCTCGATTTTTTTTCTCAGCGAAAACGACTCTTTGTCTCAGTGATAGTCTCGCAACGAGAGAAGTGACAAATTACTCCTCGACCATCCGAACCAAACCCCTCCTACGCAAAAACCACCCCTAAACTCCAGCACGCACGAATAATAACCCAACCGGAACGGTTTCTCGAGAAATCGTTGCTGCTTTTTTATCGACTCGATTATATGCGAAAAAATTGGAGACTGCTCCCTTCACTCGAGGGAGGATGAACCAGTCTTCAAATTGACCTCGATTAAGGGACTTTGCAAATTGGACTTATATCTGTAGAAATATATAAATCCAGATTCAAAAAACCTACTATTTTCCAAAAATGCTGCCAGCTTTTCGCCAGCCAAAAGTTGGCAACAAAAGCAGTTCGAACGTTTGCTGATGGTGGTTCTTTTCGGCGTAGATTGGGTAGGAAAACGCGGGGCACGAGGTTCGCGTCATTCAAACAAACCCGAACGGGCGAGTACGTACGTGAGGTACGTGCATTATGCACGCGAGCGGATCGCAACGCTCCCATGTTGGATCGAGACGAGAGACACACACGCGAACGGGGAGAGGCCACGTTCGATACGCCCGATTTTCCAACGTGCCGACCTATCGTCCAAATCCCTCGTGCATATACACCGAGGAATCGCTTGTAAACGCTTTTACGAACATTCGAGAACGGCACGAGCCGGAGGGCTCTGAGACAGACCAGAAATGATGTACTACACCTGCTCGAACCACCAACGTTTGCTCGATTTTACACCCACGACTCTCTGTGTGTCCAACTCTTCGATCGGACTAGAAGTGCCAAAACGACCATTTATCGCTCTTGAAATCCGTTTACTTTTTTTCTCATTTTTCTATCAATTATTATTATTTTATAAATTTATTATGGCTGAGAGTATAAAAATATATACTGGACTTGTAGTCTCGACGCAGAGAGCCCAATAGTACCATTGGCTCTAAAAATTCCGACGGTCCATTCCCTCTGACAGTGACCGTTCAATCCGTACAAATAAATAATCCTAAGTGACTGTATTTCCCGCCGTCGCTTCTCTACTTATGCATGATGTGAGCCACGCGTGCTTCGTGGGATCTCTAAAATTCTCGTGGTAAGAGACGACAGCCTCGATAAGGGGCGAGTGAAAGGGAGAAAGAAAAGCGGAGAAAAAAAAAGAAAAAAAGGCGTGGAAAATCGGGGGTTGACGGCCACAAGGCGCCGACGATTCACGACGACGTAAAGGGACCCGGTTGCAATGCATCACCCTGTCTGGACCGACGACTATATATACCTACTCGAATAAACCTCATCCTCCCCCGCGCTCCCCTGACAGTCTGTATTGTCGGTTCTTGCGGAGCGTCCGACCACTCCCGCGTCTAACCACCTCTATATATATTATACGGCTGTACTGTATACAGCCGTAATACGTATACGTATCCATTCGTTCACGCTATCCTATACGTTACTGTGATTTCTACACGTTGCACTCTCTTAATGTACACAGCCTCGCGTGCTCCTCCCCCGTAACACACTTCTCTCCTCGTTTCAACTTTTCACTCCCCGAGACACTCGTCTCCGCGTGCCTTCGCGTGTTTACGTACGGGCTGTATGCTTTACGCCTCGTTTCAGGCTTCTCCTGTGTATTTTATTCTCCTGTCCGCGAAATATCGGAAGAATCGACTCGGGGATAGGAGGCTTGGATAGAGCGTTAAATTTTGAGGAGAAAAGTCCTGTATCATTTTTCTGTAGGATGCATCGTTACGGAGATATCGATGATTCCGTGATAGCCAATCGTTGAGAAGAAACATACTGCAGGAGTGGGGATGAGACTCCGCCCACTCACGTAACCGATTGGTCGTCGTTAATTCTTTAATAACTCGGTAACGGTGCGTCGGAGAAAAAAAATGATTGAAACATTTCTCTTTGGAATTTGAAGGTCTACCCGTGCCCTAAACGGCTAACCTGAATTTTAAGGTTTATGCGTATTTACTGAAATATACGTGTACACGTAGTCTGCAATCTCCGAGAGATACGATCTTTAAGATTGCGACATTACTCCGCTTCGCCGCATTCCCTTAATTTCTCGGCCTTTGCTTCTACCACGGTATCCCTTTTTTTTTCTCCCTCGTGTCGGTCGATTCCTTTCCGCTCTGTTGTATTTGCGGCTCCGGGTCCTCTGCGGAGTTAAACCCTCGTAGATTTTACCGCTCTCTCTCTCCCTCTCTCTCAAGATGTATAGGCTGATCCCTTCATCCTTCCTCGCAATGGCGGAAGGGCGTAAGGGCCTCAAGACTCAAGACACACATCGGGCTACTTGCGCCTTTCTTTAAACACGATGGCGCAGTTAATACACATATACCAACACGAGTATCCCTCCCGCACCTTTCAGTCTGTTTTCCTCGCTTCTTTTCATCCCCCCTTCCCCTCTCCCTCTCTCACTCTTCCCCGGCAACCCGCGCTCACCCGTCGCTTTTCCTCTTCGACTTTAGCTTACACCCTCGTACGTTGCTTTGTGTACAACCACTCACCGATAACTCGCTCTCGCACTTCCTCTTCCTCTCGCCCCTTTCCTCGACGAGTATTCTTGTGTGAGCAGCACGTCGGTCCAGTGGAGCGACGATTTCCAGCGTGCATGAACAGCAGTCCCTTCCTGTGAAACGCTCAGATAGCGCACTTTCCACTTTCCACGCTCTCACACCCCTTTCTCCTTCTTCCCTTTCCACCCTTCGGCCCTTATCAACCTCTCCCGCCCTCCTAGCCCTTTACACCCTTTTCTCCTCTTCGTCCTGTCCTCTTCTTCTCGTCCTTCCGGTTCCCTCCTCACTTTTCATACTAGGATGACTTCTGCCATTTCTCGGGCCCTTTTTTCAAACCTTAGGCCCTTCAGCCCTTTTCCATCCCTACTTCTTCTCGGCTTTGTGGTATATATATTCGGATAGTAGAAATCTTAAGGTCCAAACCCAAACGAAAATAGGACCTTCTCACCCTTTTGTTGAAGCCCTCTCAATGAAGTACCAAAATTGCGGAGATGATAAATACACAAGCTCGAAGATGACGCGAGGGGATGGAATTTTAGACACCCCCGGACCCTTAACCCTTCCGCTACAGTGCGAGTAATCCGAGTAGGTCGATGCCTTCAACTTCTCAGCTACAGCCCTTCCTCTCTCTTTTTTTCCGGCCACTCTCTCTCTCTCTCTCTCTCTCGCTCTCTTCCTCCCGCGAACGTGGAGAGACACCACTTGAACCTAGGGAGGGTTTCACGAGTGAGAGAGTGCCACGAGTGGGCTTCACGTGCTCTCGTCGATTGAGTAAACCTTCGCACTCTTCGCCCGTGGCCAACACACGCACACGTAAAACGAGACGGTCTCGAAGCCGCTCTAATGTTGGGCCACTTCGTGGACATTGAGCATATCGTTTTTCCTCACCATTACTCACCCCCCTCCTTCTCTACATTTTTTTATTTTTCCTTGTGTTTTCTACGACCATCAGATATTTCAATTGTTTACTTACTAAATTAATTTAATTTTAAAAAAACAAAAAGAAAAAGATTATCAAGTTTTTTATTTTTCGGGACTAAAATATTTTATTCGAATTATGAAAAAGAATATAATTGAAAAAAAATAATGACGATGTATTTTCATATCTTAAAGACAAATCCACAATTTAATTCGCCTTGAACTCTGTATTTCTAGGGAAAAATGTCTAAAAAATTTTCTAGAAAGGTTTTTCGCATTTTCCCAGTCTAATTTTGCACTTTCGACAAAAACTCGGGGATATTCGTAATCAGCGGGAAATTTCCGATTAAATAGACCCTTTTAAAAGTCTAAAAACGGAAAAAAATTTTTTCCGTCTTCCCTGGCCACTTTTCCAGAATCTCAGAAATCACGATATTTCAAAAGGTCGTAGAGGAGGCTTCTTCTATGCGATGGAGATTTATTTGGTGTGT
>JAPYZJ010005870.1:0-19968 GCA_030522765.1 Ophioninae sp. B BG-2022a
GGCAAATTTGTGAAAGTGCAATACAATGGAGTGTAGCTCGCAATTTCTCCCATGGTAACCACAAACTACACAATTTTTTTCAAAATTTCGGAAAATGCCGAGCATGTTCTTCTTCGAGCAAGCCTCCTGAGTACACAAAATAATTTTCATCCCAATCGGTTCAATGGTTTGGGAGAAAATGGCTTTTAAAATTTCGAGGTGGCCCACAGCGTGTTCGTCATTCGTAGAAATGGTCACATTTGGAATTATTCATCGCGTGTTCAGAAGTTCACCGCGAGGGGGTACGGAATGTGTACGCCGTAACCAAGCAACGTAACGTCTCATATCTGTAATCTAACTCCTAACTTGACTAAACATCGGTGCACTGCTCGGCGTTTGACAGCTGCGGCGAAGGGGAAGCGTTTTGTTTCACATCTGTCAAACGAGTTTCCATCCCACTCGTCAATATTTAAGCGTTTTTTTTTCGTTCGTTATAAATACTCGCTCGAAGTTCGGGGCGATTTATAGTTGAACTTTTTGGGGAAATGTCGTGTGTCCAAGAGACGTACAAAGGAGCGCGAAGAGGAAGATAAAAGAACAGAAGAAAAGTCCAGGAGTTCGCGAGGCACGCTTCGACCCCTGCTGTCATAACCTCAAAAAAAAAAAAAACAAAGTATACACAATGTCGTATCTGGTGGAGCCAATGCCATTGGACTTTTTGAATAACAAGGATAGAGAAAACGTGTTTCGCTTCAACGACGACTCGGATGACACTTTCAATTTCAAAGTAAAGAACAAAATTGGTTTTGGATAAAAATCATTTTTCACGATTCAAGAATTTTCGTTATATCTTCAATGGACATATATTTTTTCGAACAGTAATGGAGAACTTGTACGATTTATTCCTGTTTTAGTACGTATCAACCAGTCGGTTCAAGCACATAATCAAAGATGTCAAGCGACAAAGAACGAGGAAGAAAGAGGAAAGCTTATGGGCTTCCCTGGTTCATCAGCACGATTCTTGTCGTCGCTTTGACGACCAGCTTCCCGTCGATGTTCCTAACGTCAAGCTTTTTTCGAACGGCGACACGGAAGAGGTCGACCAAGAATTAAGGCGGTTGGAGGAGGACGCTCTGCCAGAGAGGACAACCAGAGCATCGAAATGCCGTATCCGTAACGGACGAACTACCAAAACGAAGGTATCATTATTGGCGGCGAATCTTTATTCGGAATTGTTCTCAAAACAGAAAATTGAAAAAGTCCAGCATACTACACTGATGAATAGTTCGACTGTATGAGAATTTCGAAAAAATATTTTTAATTACACAAAAGGACGTAGAATAAATATTTCGAGATTTTTATGTGTAGTTTGATTAGGTCTTGGTCAAAAGTGCTAATGGTACATCACTACCCAGTGGGTTCAAGGATATGAAGAAGCAAAAAAGATCATTGATTATTTGGTTATGTTCAGTTGTTCAACTTTTGACACTTGACAACTTTTGACACTCTTTGCTTAAGGGCATGAAGAACATCGACATAACCTCACAAATTTTCAAAATCCGTTTTCTCGGCGTCGATAAAGTTTACGGCGAAAAATAGAGCATCAGTCTCCGTAGAATTCATAGAGACAGAAATAGATGCTTGGATTTTACGATGAAAATGTTTCGTCCTCGAGAAATTGCATTGTTTAAATATCAACTATCTCTCTCGCACTCGTGTGTCACGTGGTACGACTTCGACATGTCCTTAAAGATGAGTGACCACATTTTCGAGTTACAGTATTCATTTTTTTTTGGCAAATTTCATGCTTCGAGAAGTTACAAATAGTGTTCTGTACGAAAAGTAGATTAGAAAGTTTCAACAGACTACGAAGAGTCTGGTGCACTGAAGAAGTTCGTTCGGGTATAGTGTGAGATAGTATCGAAAAAAAAGGATGAATTTTGACAACAAACAAACATTTCTGGCGATTACAGAAAATAGTATCGAATAGATAACGAATAAGTATTCGAGTTATCGTCTCGATATTAGAAAGACTGCCAATGACCAACCGGAAAGTTGAAGCTACTACCGTCTATTCTTCTTCAGAAGGACGAAGTCTCGATGATCGTTGGGCTTGCGGATGGCCGCAAAGCCGCGAGTAGCGTCGTTCTGTCTCCGACGGACGAGGAAACGGATAGTCCCTCGACCCTGGAAAGATCGCCGATCTCAAAATTGGAGTACAGCAGTACGAGAACACGAAAGTCTCATTCGGAGCGTACTTTGCGAGCGAATAGCGAATCGAACGATGAATTCGGTTGTTCGGCGAAGCTTTCGGATTACAAGACTCGTAGAATGGTACAGAGTCAGGAGAACGACGACGAGGGAATTAACGAGGTGCGATTGCATCCTGTAGTCGTACACAAGATCCTCACGATACAGAAGAAAGTGTCGAATTTACTGGACGAGATAGAGTTTAGATTGAGGAACATACCGCAACCGGACGGTGATCGGGATCTTCGCCGGAGACAACAGTGCGCCATGGAATTCGCTATTAGATTCTCGAGAAATTATTTGTACAATCTTGGTCGAGATATCGAGGATATACGTAGACACGTGAGGGCGATATCCCCAAGTGCATCGTTAAAACCGTCGCGTCGCTGTTTTTCGTTGCACGTTCAGGCGATCGAGAGAAAAATGATATCGGCGCATCAGTTGTTGTTACAAGCTTTGATCGCCTATTGCAAACATATACCGAGCTCGGTACTCAAAGGCCAACCGGAAAAAGTCAAAGAGATACTCCAAGTCCTGCTAGATCTTAAAGATATATGCACGAAGATCAATTTGACCGCGGATTACTACGAACGTGGTGACGTCGAACCTCCTCCTTTGGTAATTATTATTCACTTTACGACTGCTCTTGTAATTAGGAAATCAGACTGCATTTTGATTATGAAAATTTGTAAAAGGGCAAAGACACGCAGAACCGATGCGCCGCTATACTATCGAAGCTGCGCCCGAGCTCGGATAATGACTCGCACGTCTTCAGTCGAACCGTTCAATCAACACCGGTCAAACGATTCCGCGACAAGTCAGACGATAAAAACGATAAAGGTTTACCGGCACGTCTCAGTATGTATCGAACCAATGCGAGATTACCCGGCAAGAATCTCCGGATGAGAAAGCACGGTGAGGAAGATGATACAATTGGGCATTCTTTTATACCTTTTACTCTTCCCTGACTCCAATTGCTCAGAGAATTCTTGGAGCGTTACCCACGAGCAAAATATGCAAAACCGGAAACACGTGGATATATCTTTGCTTTCAGTTAGGTTTACGATCATGGCCGCAGTGAAATTTCACTCGATAGTCGGAGTCGGATAGTCTACCAGTATTAATGTTCCAAACTAAATTGTTACTTCCTTTGCTTTCACAGTTAGAAGCTGCACCAGAGAAAGAAGAACATCGCATAACCTTCACACAACCCCTGAGCCCCGTCATCCAACCACACCCGAAGAACCAAGTCCTAGGACGCAAACGGTTATCAAAGGAGCTCCCAAACGTACCAGGCCCAAAATTCGTTTACCCCTTAAAGAAGACGAGATTCCTACGATGATTTCAGCACTACCGACAGACTCTGATGCGGTACGTCACACCATTTTTGCTCAGTTACTTGAATTTCGTTCTAGAGACGTTCATACTTGTGGTTTTTACTTTTGAGGAACTTTTTTTTTACTAGTTTTTTTACTATTATTAGAAAGGCCATATTAGAAAGATTTGTTGGGTTTGTTTGGGTTTGTTTAGTACAATGGCAGTAATAAATACGTAATAAAATCAAAAACTTTTAAAATCTTCGAAAACTATTTTTACTCGTCGAAAATCCTTTTAAAGGCTCTCTTAGAATATTGAAAGAAATATTGTATCGAAACTTATACAAGATTTTTTCAAGGTGGAAAGAACGAATTTTACGAATATGTTTCACGTAGGGCAGCAGCATCGCATTATCTGGGAATTGTCAATCCATGACATCGATCCACAAAAGCTCCACTACCAGGACGAATTCCGCGAAAACGCCGTCTTCCAAAAATACGCGTGTTTCGAGCACTGCAGCGAGCGAACATGCGAAAGAAAGTGATATTGAATTACCAAACGCGAACTTGCAATCTTCAAATCCGATAACGGCGAAAGAATTGACCAGTCTGGTGCCAGTTATCGCGGATCTCATGAACCTCGTTAGAAATCAAGTAATATAGCATACAAATTACATCGACTAAACAATAGATATTTTTAAACGTATTTTCAGTTAAGTTCTCAAACGTACGAAAGAAACACGAGAAAGTGATATCGTGATGGTATGGATTTTCAATCTTATTTCTTCTGTTCATTAATCAATCGTGAACAATATATACAGGGTGTCCGGTAATTAATGGATAACCTTGAATTATCTTATAGTATAACTTATGACCGTTCAGATAAAAATACGACAAAAAAATATATCATAAGTAGTACCTAAGTTATGATTTTTTTAAAAAGTCTAATTTTTTTTACCTTATTTCACTTTTATGAACACTACGATCACAAATGAATGGATTCCTTTGGTTTTTTGTTGTTTTATTATTATACACTAACTCGCATTTTCCACAGAAGTCAAATAAGGTAAAAAATTAGACTTTAAAAAAAATCATAACTTAGGTACTACTTATGATATATTTTTTTTCGTATTTTTGTCTGAATGGCCATAAGATATACTATAAGACATTTCAAGGTTATCTATTCATTACCGGACACCCTGTATAATTCGTACCGTTAACGGCAAGAAAATATTTTTCTTATATGCAAAAAAAAGCGTTGACGAAAATTCGTGGCGTTATTTTTTTTCGAGTAATACTTTTTCCTTTTAACTTGTGTTCCGTGACGAAAACGTTCATCAACCCAAACAAACCCAAACAAATTCGTTTCTGTTCTATTGATTCAGCAACCGAACGAGACAGAAACCCGTTCGGCCACGTCCGATTCGATGCAAGTTTTGACCGAGTTTCTGAAAACGTATCGTTCGTGGAAAAGCAGGGAAGACGCCACGGATGCGAACGTGGCCAAGGATTCATCCTCAGCGATAAAAAACGATGATAATTCGCAAACACCTGCGAAACGAAAAACTGGAGTGGCAAATGATGCGAAAAATGTGCAATTGATCTGCTTATCGTCCGAGAAAGATAAAATTCGTGGGGGAAAATATGCAGCTGGTGATTTTCCGAAAACGAGAGTGTCGATGTTGGGCGAACGAACGAATCGAGCGAGAGGGAGCGTGGCGTCGCTTGAGACTATCTTGAAGTATCGCGACGATTTTCGCCAATGGTCAGAATCAAATCCCATGTACACGAGCAAGAGCCAGAACAAACCATGGGACGTTGTGGCTTGGTGAGTTCATCATTTAACCCTACAATGCATGATTTTTTAAATCTGGAAAAAAAATATTATGTGCTATTTTAGGCCTGGATATCGTAAAAAATGGTAAAAAAAAATTTTTAAACATTAAAAAAAAAATTAAAAGTTCCACATCGGGAACGTTGATAAAAATCACTTTATTAACATCAAAATACAAACTAATTGAAAAAATACACTTAACTCGTAATAGTTGACAATCCAATGAGAGTCTAAATATTTTTTTCTATTTCAAAATACAAAATAAGTGAATTTTATGAAATTTCAAACTTTGATAAGTACAGAGTTTGGTAAAAAGACCGACGAATGCTCCCACCAAAACTTCATTCTGTCTTCCTCTAACGAAATCTACCTAAAATTATATGAACTACCACATGTGGCATCATATGCAATGTAGTGTAAAAATAATGCGCGAAATGAAGACCAAATTTGTCGATCTTTCGATAAAATTTAACTGTCGTAAGAAAACAACGGTATAATTATTGTTTTTTTATTGTTCACATTCAGGATCGCTGACAAACTGGTCGACGAAATGCTTGTCGACGTATCAAAGGAGTTTGAAATGCACGACGTTATACGAGATCTATACGAGCTGGAATTCAAAGAATTCTGAACAATCATCGTCATGAACTTCGCACTCAGTTCACGCTTTATCCTAAGACTTCTCTCCTTTTTCTATAACCAAAGAAGGGTCATACCTGTCACCGAACGTAAACAAATTTCTAAATGATTTACACCTTACGAATTTATTTACACTATGAATAAAAGACTGAACAGTTCGTTCTCGTTTGCCATTTGTTTAGGCTTATGAGAAGGATCATTAACCTATTAACCGCCAAAATGAAATTAGCCATAATATATTAAGGAAATGTTTATTTTTATATTGTTTACAAACCAAAAGAACGAAAAAGTAAAAAAAAAATTGTAAAAACATGATTAGGCTCCCGTTGAGGGGGGTGTACACAATTGGGTACAGTAGTATATCAGAGCATATATTTTTTTCAAAATAAGTTTCAAACCTCTTATTCAATATTTATTGAATGCTTCCAAAAAAAAAATATATTGAAATTCAAATATATTGTTTTAAACAATAGAAATATAAATCTGATCCTACTTGCTCGTTATCGCCGCAAAACTCGAAGTTTACAATCCTCGATCTGACAGTTTTAACGTACCTACCCTCCAATATTCGTGATTGATTATTAGCGTTGCGTGTCTTCTTACCAACAACAGTCAAATAATTATGTTTGTTATAAAAAATTGACAGCTACCTTAACTTTTAGTGCTGTACCTGATAAGGTACAAAACTAAAGAGCAAATGGGTTAAAGAGCCCCCTCGTTGCAAAACGCTGAAGAAAATTTCCAATTCCCAATGCAGTCGAAATCAGGGTCGAAAGTTGAAAAAAAACTGCGCTACAAAAGCACAATTGTGGATAATTATAATCCATCCGGATTTACATTTACATCGTTTTTCCGAACTGCGACGTTTTCTCATCAAATTGATATACACAATTTTTATTTCCACTTTTTGTCTGCCACACGAGAAAGAAAGATAGATTATCAATAAAGAAGATCGCAATATTGCGAGTTCTGAACTCGACGCAAAGAAATTAATCGCGATAAGGGCAGAACGACGCACATCGGGAATTGTATTGAATTTAACGGCGATAAAGGTTAACACGACGATACAAACGTGAGAAAATACTGAACATGCAATATTCCGGAAAAGCCGTACATTTTATACCGAGTTTATTTCCGTGCGATGTAAGTGCCCATAGACTTTACACTTGGGGCTCATTTGATTTCTTTTAATATCATTTTACGATCGACTTTTTACAGCGAGGGCTCATAATGCGTAATCGTCACGAACTTATCGAACACTTTGATGAATTAAGCAAATTGATGCCGTGCGAATTTGCATCCCGATAATCATATTGGTATACATATACTTCAGGCGAGAAGGGCAGTTGAATAGAGTCCTTTTCGTATTTGGTCGTGCAGCTTTACATTGAACTATTGGCAATAACGCCTCGTGAATAGTCCCGCGTAGCCCACGTTTGAGAAGGTTGATATTTGACCCAAATAGTTCAGGATCCTGGAAGTGATGTAGAAACTGTAAACTCGAAAGCCACACCCACAACATATTCGAAAACTAGTGACCAAAATCGTGATTCGAAAAAACCGAAAAAAGTAGAAAATTAAGAAAATCAATCTGGAGTCGTAAATTTCCGAAATTAGGATGATTAACGAAGATGGAAAAAGGGAGTGGAATTATTGAAGCGATTGTTAGGTGGGTCGTTCTTTTTTTTAATTTACAATAGTCTGTCCTTCGTCTTATTATGGAATCTCGTTGGAGTATTGATATTTACGGTTTTTTCATTCGTTTCGAATAAACGTCCATATTTTCTTATCTATTAATATTATGTAATTTTTCATTTTCTCTCACCAGCATATTTTATACGTTGATTTTCCGTAGAATGCCGTGACAGAGTGGTCAACCGAAATGTGGTCTCCACGGAAAAAGGCCATTCTGTCACACTATTTTTTAAAAAACCGACGTTAAAAAAGAATTTTTATTAGCCGGAAAGGAAATTTTAATTAGTCCCAATGAAAACACAGAAGCAACTTTTTTTTTAATCACACAGAAGTAACAATTATGTGCAAAAAAAAAAAAAAAAAAAAAAACGGAAAAACGTCGTTTTACTGTAGGCTAAAAAGAAGAACGACCCAGATATGTTTGGTTTGAAGGCAAAGATGAGAATAATGTTAACTAATTGAAATAATGCGATAAAGACAGTAAATTAAAGAAATCGCAATGTCACTGTGCGAAGACCTGAAACCTTTCTTGAAATATTCGATGATATTCGGGACCTCGCCTTATTCCATCAGTTCAGTCGACGTGAAGCTTTCGCGAATCGGTATGGTGTATTCTGGTTTCTGGACGGTTGTTTATGGTTACCTCGTTTATTTGCGCTGGAAGGGCTTTATGGGTCTCCAAGTTGACCAGAAATTACGGGCACTTACGATTTTGCGTACCGCACTCGCCGCCGGTGTAATATTCGTCGATGTACTAGTTTGCGTAATATGGCATAGAAAATTGCAATCCACGTTGATTCACATGCAGCGTTTCGATCACGCGGTTAAATTGAAAATCTCATCGAGGATCACATCTGTGCGTTGCTGGCTCGGTTTGGGTGTAACTTTTCTCTACTTTTTTTGTTTTGCCTGGTTGACCTATATTTACGAGAAGGAGATGCCCATAGAGAGCGCGATAATATACTTTACTTTTTATACGGCCATTGCTTCGAGTGTCCTCAAGTTTTCGGCCATCGTAGCCTCGCTCCTCTATCGATTTCGTCATCTCAATGGTATCATTAAGTCTGGCGCGTGGCGCTCTCAACCAGGTACGTTTCAAAAGTCGCGACTGCGAAAGACACTGCGATTAGTTTCGTGATTGCTCAGTACTTTTGGTCAAACCGTTTTTTAATCGACCCTCGTTATTGTTCGACGATAACAATTGGAAGCAGTTGAACAGCCAAGAATTGTATCGTTGCTTTCCTTTGTTTTTTTTTCTATTGTTGTAACGTACCGTTACACCCTTCGGGTTTTTTACGGTCGCCCCCTGCCTGTTTCTTCCTGTTTTTCCCGCAACTTGTTTCCTCCTGTTTCCCTCACCTTGTTTTTCCTCCTATTCACCCCTCTTGATTTCTCCTGCCTTCCTCCCATCCCCCTTGCGGCCGCAACCGACTTACCCCCTCTGTACCGTTTTCACCGTGCCATTTCTGGCACGGGCATAGGGAAACTGCGGAAAACCCATGCCAGTACAGCCGGTCCCAAGTTCACCTCCCGGCAGCGGAACGAGTTCCATTCGAACCCGGGACCTCCCGATCCGCCGGCCGCGCCTTAGCCCGCATGGCCAACGGATCAGTATTACTTTCCTTTGTCGATTGCATTGAAACTTTTTAACGATAGGTCGTTTCACTGGTCAGCGAGCTTTTACGGGTTTCAATTTTGAAACCTGGCTGACGTCACGTCTATATCGAATGACATTGAAATATTAAAATGGTGAAACTTTAATATCAGGATGGTGCCGAAGGGAACCGAATTTACGCGATGCCTGGAGTCTTCACAGTTGTCTCGTCGCCTCTGCCGACGAACTAAACTCGCTGTACAGCATCCACTTGTTACTCTGGGTTGCCGGTCTTACCTTCAACATAATATCTAGGATTTACTCGATTTTCGACAACCATGATTCTATGAACGTTATCAAAATTTTTCGAGAGATGGGCTTGGCAACGGGCTTCACCATACTTCTTACAATTTTGGCTGGAATTTGTCACATGACCGCTGCTGAGGTATATCAAGGGAATCGGCCACTCACTAAAGCGTGTCCATGGCCATATATATGCATATATATTCAAAATTTCTAATGTTATTAACAGAAAGAACAATGCAGAATAATAAAACAATAATAATGCAAAAATTGTATTCTTGTTAAATGAGTTTATTGTTATTTGAACGATTATTATTTTATTCTAACAAAATTTTGAAAATATTTAGTTAAGCGATTCGTTTTATTATAAAAGTCACGAAGGAAATAATTTTTTTTCAAAATGAGTTTTTTTCTAACCTTTTATCAATATTTGTTATTCCTAGCCTGAATGTTTGGACTTTTTCGTTGAACAAAAAAGAAAAAGGATAATGCCAGTTAATAATGTAAATATTTCATTATTTTTAAATGAGCTTACTCTTATTTCAGCGATTATATAATTTCTACAAAATTGTATTGTATTTATTAATCCATAAATTTACAAATATTAAATCAAGCGATACGTTTTATTATAAAAGTCACGAAGGAAATAATTATTTTTTCAAAATGAGTTTTTTTTCTAACCTTTTATCAATATTTGTTATTCCTAAGCTGAAAGTTTGGATTTTTCAGGCGAACAAAGTAGGAACGGTGGCATTCTCGCCGGACTCGAGTATTTTTCGCAAAACCCGCGAGTATGGAAATTCCAAAATGGAAGTAAGTCTCCTCGTGATTTCCAACGATATTGATAAAACATCGATGCTAATGTACGGATGTTTTATTCAACAGGAGAACATACATATAGGATTATACTTTATGTTTCATCGTTTGTACTTTACGGCAGCTTTTGGCTTGCTCCAGGTGGACTTACCCTTATTACAGACCGTGAGTCAATTGAAAGATTTTTAAGTCAGTACGCACCAAAACAGTAACATTTAAATAGGACACATTCTCCTCATATTCAATTCACGATCAAAATTGCCACTTTAAATTCCAGATCGCAGGAGCAACAACGACGTATCTCGTTATCCTAAAATCTCCACAATAATCTCCCTCGCGGATTTTCATTTCCGGGTAACCACGATCAATTTTCTTAAAAAACTCATAAATAACGAATACAGCCAATCATAACTGTCAAATATGTAACGACGAAAAAAAAAAAGAACGAAATACACTTTTAAACGCAGATGCGAAAGAGCGCGAAACCGGTGGACTTCAGCGCTCGTAGCGGCGGGCCAACGAACTTCAGCGACATACCGAAAGAGACTGTCATTGGTCGTAGTTGCGCTCATCGAAGCTTCCCATTGGCTGTTGGTATTTCCCGGTAATTTACGAGTCAAATTACGTTTGAGTCGCCGATTTTTTTTTTGTTTCATCTTTTGAAGCCCCGAATTAGTGAAATACCCTGTGATTTTCTGCTGAAGATGATGAACAAGACTGGAAATAAAAGACTCCTTGTTCATTGTACATTTTTTCCTTTGTGCACCGGAGATATTTTCACATTGATACACTTCACCTGTCACGTACATTGTTTCGTACAAGCGACGATTTCTGACACATGGAAAACACAAATACGACTTATTTCTCTCGGTCTGTCATCAATCGATTGCATGGCACTGTAGGTAGAGGTCCATCTAATTTTCGGTAACCTAACGAATATAAAATCAAATCTTTTTCCTTTATTCTCTAGAATCATTATTTCCATTTTTCTTTTCTTCATTTTTAATATTATCAACTCGGACGAACTTCTTACAGTTCTCGTAAAATTCCAATTTTTAATATTATCAACTCGGACGAACTTCTTACAGTTCTCGTAAAATTCCAAATTTAAATATAAAAAATATCACTTTTGAAAATAATGGCCAAATGTAAAAAAATCGTCATATTTTTTGCTCACATCTGAATATTATGTGTCTTTCGTTACTGATGACACGGTATAGCTTTTTTCTACTCTATTGTTTTTATTCACCAGTAGAGTGAACTCCTCGGGTCGATCTTGTATCCACTCAGACCACGGATTGCGGCGCAATTATCGATCCTTGCATACGAAATCACGATTTCACATGTCAGACGAAGAAAAAAAATAATCAGTAGTTATTTGCGGTGAAAAATGGAACAGTAGTTTATGGGTGACCATTCCGATCCCACGTGGGGCGATAACAAGTAACTAGAAAATAAAATGTAATAAAAAAAAAACTAAAAAAAACTAAAATTAAAAAAAAAAAATAAAAAAACTATAAAATATGAATTCATATAATTAATAACATCCTAATTAATAATTAATAATTATTAATCACTCAATAACTAACGGATCATAATAATTACCTGACACTTATATACTTATAAATTCGATTAATTGAGAAACTTTCGACTATGGGTATTTCGTGATGCTAATAAGTTTTGAGCTCAGTCCGAATAATTTAACCGTTTAGTCAAACAAACCATTGAGGTAAGTAAAAAAACGTGCTATCGAACGACGTCAAACTCTTTGCGAGTATTTGCTCGACGAGTTTGTTATTTTTGTTCTTCTTTCAATTTATACGGTTCGTCACTTCGGGGTCCTTGAAAGTGTCAAGCTTGAGTTTGACGGGTTGTTCTAGGGCAGCGCAATCCGCGACCTTACTCAAGATTCCCTCAATTAGTCCGCCTTGTTAAAAGTTGCGGAGGCGAGTTATCGAGGGTATACACGCGAGCAACCCCCGAGGTCGTAAACTGCTCGTAATTTGTGTTGACCGAAAGAGAAAAGAGAGAAGTCAATTGAGAGAAAGAGAGAGAGAGAACGAAGCAGATTGAACCCCTCTGCCATAGTTGGTGACAATTCCAAATAGACAAGTTTCATATGTTACATTATTTACAACGGGGTGAGACATTTCCAGATATCCATCAATAACGGGGTCACTCGAAAGATACGTGATAAGCGTCGATCGTATTTTCGTTCGCCAGCAGTTCGTCCATCGGCAGGTCGCAACTACGACCAGTTGGTTTTAATCGTATTCACGCGGATTCGAATCGTGACTTTCGAGTCGCCTGATAAAAAAAGGTTGACAAAAAAAACGAGTGTCCAGTTTTGATTAAGGATCAATTTGGATGAATTGGACGATTCGAACGCTGTCATTCTATGACATCCGTTCCGGAATTTCCGTTTCTTCAAAATTGAACTGCCAACGTTTGTGATCATAAAGATCGCTATTGCTATAATACTGCCGTGAAGAATGTACGTAATCAGAAAATAACGGAAGATTATCGGAAGATAAGAGTTGGCGTGAATTTATAATGGTTTTATTGAAAGACATCGAACCGTTGTTCATGGGAGCAAGAATTTTCGGTTGCACGCCTCATCGCGTTACGGACAAAGATCTGATGGTGACGAAATGGGGCCTCGTCTATTCTCTGATACTCGCATTGATCTTTCTTTACGGATGCGTAGCTGGCATATATCTGATAAACGTTGACGTCATGGAAGAGAAGATTTTACTCTTAACAGCTGGCAGAACGATACTTTCGTACATTTGTTTTTTTACCGACGCTGTATTGACGATGGTCTGGAATGACAAGCTTCAGAACTCCATGGATCATCTTCACGATTTTGATGTCAGGACGAAATTCAATCAGCGGACCAATTTAACGTTGCTTTGCCGTTGGCGGATAGCT
This sequence comes from Ophioninae sp. B BG-2022a, assembly GCA_030522765.1. Lineage (NCBI taxonomy): Eukaryota > Metazoa > Arthropoda > Insecta > Hymenoptera > Ichneumonidae > Ophioninae sp. B BG-2022a. Next base: position 13,358 of record JAPYZJ010005870.1, read on the forward strand.
TTAATCACGATTGCTATTTTTTGGTCCGTTGTTGGATACTTGACGTTCAGGTAATTTAATATTCATTTGTTTATCGTCAACGTTTCGACGTTCGATCTTATTTTTATTCAATTGAATCAGCACAGGCTATGTATTTGTATGTGTTTATCTTTTTTTCCATTTCCGGTAAGTACCCACTGCGCACAGTTGCCTGGTATAACTCTATTGGGGTCAAGCCAAATTTCGTTTCTGGAGAATCCTCCTCTGTGCCTTATAATTAATCAGTCATAATTTGTATATTTAAAAAAAAAACAGATCTGCAGAGATTGTGACAGAGTTTATGATCTCTCATGTGTACTTGGTGTATCATTGATCCCGACAGATGCGAAAAATCTGCGCCTCTGTTCAACGGAATATCTTACGGGATCGTGAATGCGGCTATGTCGATGCAGATTTTGAAGTTCATTGGATTTTTGACGCTTCTCTATCAGAGATTCGGTCATCTCGAGAAGCTCATTTTGCCAGAGGGTAATGATCATGTTTAAAGAATTTCCTGAATATCCATTAACGTATTTGCGAAAAAAATATCTGACTGTAAAATGACAGCAAGTTTACCAATTCGGTCGAAATTCATTCTAGGTTTATCCAAGTTATTTTTTGGGATTAGATATCTCTGAGTCTGATAAAAATAATCTGAGATCAAATACCATCAATTTCTGATGTTATCGTTAATTGATGATTGTTGGTGATTACGACGGGATGTTAAATAATTGTTTTCATTTTTATTGGGTTTTCTACGTTTTTGCAGACATTCGGATAGGACTCGTGAACCAATATGATCAAAGGATTCATCAGCACGATATATGGTGGCTTCATTCTCGTTTGATCAAATCAGCCGAGCAAATAAATTCCGTTTATACCGTTCAGCTACTCTTCTGGATCACGACGATGTTCTTGAACGCCCTATCGCGAATGTACACTCTAACCGGCAGCGATGGAAATCTCAGCTTCCTGAAGATACGAGAGTCTATGTCCGTCATTGCTTGTATGATGAATTTACTCATTATCACAGTCATGTGTCACTTCACCGCGATTCAGGTAGGAATTATATTGTACGTGTATCGAACAATAATTTATCGATTCTATCGAGTGATAAAAATCATGTGGAAGTCATAAATTCTAAGTTTGAATAGGTCAAGTGAAACAATATTTAATTTATTAATATCTAATTTTTTAATTTTCACTCCAGTTGAATTTTGTATTCATCTGAAGACTTTGAAGTTTTAATGCTTGGATTAAAAATTCTAACGAAAGTTGCAAAAAATCGTCTATATGAATGAACCAACGAGATTTATTTCTCACGTGACCACTGACAATTTTTCGCCCCATTAATATTCGTTTTTTTCACCGCAGTCTAATAAATAAAATAAATTGGTTTTTGGTAATTATTATAGTAACTTTATGAATCCTGCGATATGTTTATCCATTAGGGTAACAAGATCGGAGCCACGATGTTTTGTCCTCGTTCTGTTTTAATGAGAAAACGATGTTACGTCGAGGTAATACATTTTTCCAGCTAAATCCAATTTTTATTTTACACTATGTACGATTAAACAGTACTTAACATTGCGCAGGACAACGTCGAGGTAGGGATGTACTTTCATCTTCGGAAATTGTATTTCTCCGCGGGTGCGGGTTTCATTCGTATTGATTTGCCACTTTTGCTATCCGTGAGTAAAACATAGTTTTAGCAGAATTTAAACAAAAACAATATTAGTAAAGGGATTCGTAATTCTTTTGATTGCAGATTGGTGGCGCGATGACCACCTACCTCGTGATTCTTCACGCACTCAACAACTAATTTTTTTTCCACTAGCTGACATCGCAGAGATAAATGTTTTTTTATTTCTTCAACTTCAAAGAAACGAAAATATTTTTCCTTCAGCCCCAGCTGAAAAACGTAGCCCATTCAATATTTTTTTTAGTAACGTAAAACGCCATTCACCCTCAAAGCCACCCAAATCATTCAGTCGCAAAGCCGGATTTATTAGCGGAATTTGCAGCACCTGAATTTTTTTTACCGTCTGAGCTTCAAAAGAAAATAAAGATTATAGATAACGATCCTGACGAAAACCGTAAAACGCCATGAACAGCATCACCACTCTCATTGACCCAAATAAATATTCGAAATATTCGAGACACATTTATTATTTATTAAACAATTTATTCGGCCGTTAACAAATATACGTCAAAGACAGAAAATATCAGGGCTTTTAACCCGAGGATCAAGAGGTCGAAGAGTTCGTGAAAGGTCGAGAATAGTAGGATGATTAACCGTCCGATGAATGACCAGGTACCCGGGTATCCATTTCAGCTTTGCAGGTAGAATTTATTAACTTTTTCTTTAAAAAAACTATAACCGTCTGGATCCCCGAAATTTGAGTAGTTCGAAACCCAACTTTTGTCAAATTTTTTTATAATAAATTATTTAATAACAGTTATTAATTATCAAACTTGATACCTCCTTCGTTCAATAACCAGGCACCCGGGTCCCCACTGAAGTTATTATGCATGAATGTTGGCCTTGTACACACTAAAGAGACTACCTATTAAAGTATTGAGGTAATTTGACTTTTAAATAAATAATAAACAATATCGTTTATAATTTCGTTTGATCGCTTGATAGTTAATAACTATTATTAAATAATTGATTATAAAAAAAATTGACAAAAATTGGTTTTCAAACTACTTAAATTTCGGGGATCCAGACGGTTATACAGTTTTTTAAAGAAAAAGTTAATAAATTCTATCTGCAAAGCTGAAATGTATACCCGGGTATTTGGTCATTGACCGGACGGTTAATTCCTAACAAGCATTATAGTTTCCGGTTCAACTTCTAATCCGATTAAATGCTTAAGTCGAAAACACAGGAATCGAATCAATGATCCAAGATCATTAGTCGGTTGCTTAGTTGTCGAAAAGCCGATCTTGATGGAAAAGGTAGAGAACTTGAAAGGACCGCTGTGAAATCTTACCTCCGAAATACCAACACGTGTGTGCCTGTGTGCATTCAACCCACCAATTCCGGCGCATGCGTTCATCGTATTTGGCGATTGCCCGCGGAAAACTCCGCGATCCTTGGCATTCATGGCATCATAGTTAGTCATACACTTGCTCCGGAAGAGTCTTCGCGCATGTACGCCGGATCCCTTCCACCTGACGATTCCCAATTGCAGTTTTTGATCGAAGCTCTCATTATTGAAAAATCATATTGTTTAGGACGCCTTTGCGTTTTGTTTTTCTGCACCATAAGATCAATGGGTAAGTTTAGTTTTCCACAGTTCGCAATACGATCGAGTTTATTCGTCTCGACAATTGGGTATATCAACCGAACAAAAGACAATTTTGTGGTAAGAAGTTTCGTGTCGCTTATTGTCTTTATCGTGTATAAAAATGTTATTTTTTTTTAATTTTATTAACACGAACTTCTTGACAATTGATACATCAGTGAGATGAGAAACGTGCGATATGATAAAGAACTGAAATTTCGTGGGATTCGTTCTATTATTTCCTTGATTTTTCAAATTATTCTTTAATGATAAGTAAATTTGTAAAATGTCGGTGTAATTAGTTCGAACGTATTTTTGGACATGCAAACTGTGTTATTTCGATAAAATGGGAACATGAGTTAATTTTACGTGAATGTAATTGAATTATTATCACGATTAGCGGGACGTTATCGTTGAGAACCATGAAAAATGCACAAACATCGGGTATTTTTGTTCATACGAAATAAATACTTTTGTTTATGAAATTAATTTTATTTACGTCAAACAAATACTTTTATTTATGAAAATAATTTTATTTACATAACACAAATACTTCTGTTTATATCGGTTTGAAAAAATATTTTATGATTTTGTCAATAGACAATAAATTGTAATTTTCTTTATACAGACAAAATTCAAAATTGCGCGGTCAATTCCCGTAAAGTATAGCACTACACGGCGTATTTTGGTCTGCGCGAGGCACCTCACAGCTTTGCCAGTTTATTTGAAATACAAACAGAATGAAAATTCTTCAGCTATACGAAATTTTCGTTACCTTATCGTTTTTTCTATTTTTTGAAAAACCCCTGGATGTCAAAACAGCAAATATAAAAAAATCAATTTTTAATTGCCATGCACATTTACCTTTGTGTTCAGATATTCATCCTTGCGTTACGAGAAGTAATCGCACACAGAAAAAAAATATATACGTCACTTTTAACGAAATTATAACGCGGTGGTCACACAGAGGGTCAAATTGAGCCCAGCTCGCGCACGGTCTTCCAAGTTCGACTGCCACAAAGGAACTGCTGACGCGATTCCGCAGGCCCTAGTATTTTCTTACAAAGGTTACCCCAAAGCACCTTCAGAGGGTAGGCGAGCCTCCCCCGACGCCAATAACTTCTATTAATTCTAGATTAAAGTTGCGCTAATGTTTTGAAGAGCCAAAAATTCAAAAAAGGCAAACATATCAAACAAGTACTGGGTCCATTTTTCATACCAAAAGATGAAACATTTTTCAAAAATGCGATATACAAATTTCTCTCATGCACAAGAAGTTGTTTATAATTATAGTTATTCTATTATTCAATAAAGTTCATTGGCGGTGAGGAAAATGTGTATTTTGTTTCATTCCAAAAAAGGACAGAACTTTTGGTAGACTTGATACATTGTCAATAGATATGACTTTTACGTGGATTTTTGACGTGGCCAAAGCCTCATGGGAAACCAGAGATCGAAAAAACCCTTTTTAGTTGAACGTCGAATGTTTTCCGAATTTTCAGTAATGCAGACGAGCATTGATACGAAGTCAACTTCCGGATGATTTTATTTTTCAAAAGCGAGAATAATATCAGGCTTGCCCGAAGACATCGTAAATCAGCGTTTTTTACTGTACGAGACTATACTTCTGTCAGGGCTTTAGCGAGTCAGCCGAGTGTTCGACCGCAGACACACAGCGCAATTTTTTGAGAATTCGAGCAGCGAGACTACCCACGAGAATAATGGGAGACGAAATGGAGGAAGAATTTTCCTTGGATCACATACCCGATTTTGGAAATCTAAGCAACATGCCATCGAACTATAGTGACCAAATCCTAAAGATGATCGACATACTGCACAACTTCGAAGACCATATTGCTCCGCTAAGCAACTACGTGCTTGTTGGACTTTACGTGCCGGTTATACCGGTCGCTATCTTCGCCAACATTCTCGTACTTTTAGTCGTCTTCAAGAATGACTACATGAGAAGGTATTGTCGACTGATAACTGCTTGAATGTTCTCCAATATGTGTGCCGTATTCATGATCATTCCCTCTTTCTCCCATGCTTCATTTCCACTTCGTTCAAAATGCATTCTTTCAAAATTTCAAAGAAAAATGAAACATTAAGAATAATGCAAAGTGAATTTTTTCTCAGTGTAGGATTTGTACATAGGAATCGAATAGGGATTCTTGATAGGAATCCGATGTAAGTACAAGCCTGACATTCCCGTATGGGGACCCAATGCGATGTCCCATTAGATCCCAATCAGGGTTTGAGAAGGAAATGAAGAATCCAATTGGAACCCTATCAAAATTTCCGCACGGGGATATTATCAAAATCATGAGAGTCAATTCGTCGATCGTTGATTTGCAAACACTTCGATGTTGGACGAGTTCATCATCGGCATTTCGATGATAAACTCGTCGTATTCCAGATATAGCAATCGCTTCACTTTTCCCATCTGAAAAATCAGGCGATTATCCGTTTCCCACCAAATGCAAATCGCGTGTAATCATTTTGGTATAGTAGTCGATGAGTGTCTGCGTTTAATCCACGAAGTGATCCTAGGGAAGCCCTATTCGTCCTCATTAGTACGAAGAGGGCTAAATACGTATGCGTTTTAACCTAATCCGTGCAGAGCACGCTGCACCATTAAAAACTCGCGATTGGATATCCTAAGTGATTCCACGAAGCTTGCAAGCTGGTTTTTCCGCGCTATACATATCAGCTCGTCTTTGTTACCGGACGCAAATTCCCAGCGGGTTTTTTCGGCAAAATGTTTGTTTTGGAGAACGCACAGGAGGTAACGATTATTTATGGTTGGCCCTCGCGCTGTGTAGGGGAAGGTGAGGTAAGACGGGGACTTTAAGGTATTTCATAAATAAAACCCGCTGTTTTTGATTGCACAAAGTGGGAACTGTTATTTAAAGAATAATCAGTCTTTGTTTTTTAAATTATAATCAGTCCAAATACAAATATATAGTTCTTCTCATAGAATTATTAACTTTAAAACAAAAACGAAATCTCCCCATCGTGCCCCACCTATAGGGCAAGACGGGGTACCCCTTGGGGTAAGATGTGGTATTGAATCTTTATTAGTTGAATGACTAACTTCATTTGCTCTTCACTCCACTCTCCTCTATTAGTTTTTCGTTTATATTCTCGAACCATAACCTATAAAAAAATTAACCCAATTAGCAACGATTTTTTCCAATTAAATCAAAATACAAGATGTAACAAATAAGCGGGTAAGATGGGGTACCCCGTCTTGCCCGCAAATAGATACCCCATCTTTCCCAAAGTGGTCTCCTAAGGGATATT
>JAPYZJ010005871.1:0-17281 GCA_030522765.1 Ophioninae sp. B BG-2022a
CAATTTCTCTTTTTTTCTCTCTTTCTCTTTCTCCTGCCTACCCTTCGTAATTTTTTTTTCTTTTTTAATTGCTTTTTTTCTGGGCCACGAGTGGCTCTTCCCGAAGCAAGAGTGACGAGATTTCTGTCGACACCGATCGGCAAGACGAGACATTCGTCACGTGTCACGACGAGCCGTCGGCGTCGTCGCTCCAACGAAAAAAATTGAAGCCTCTCGCCGCTGGTTTGCCGCGCGCGCGTTAATCGAGACCTATCTTTCTTCGTTTTTTTTTCTTTCGTTGTTTTTTTGTCAATATCTTTGCCTTCCTCACCTCTGCTTTTTTCCTCCTACTTTTCAGTCACTTACGGGTCCTTGCTACCTCATTTTCTTCTCGACGCCTTCATCGATTTATTAAGAGCTTGATTAGACGTTGCAATGGGAAAAAAAAGAAAAAGCGAACTTCTGGTGAAACGCTTGATAAGGGAATTCGTAAAGACTTCCGCTCTTGTTTCCCCTGTCGCTTATTATTACCGATGAAAATCAAGACCTCCTTTAGAAGTATCATTTAAAAGACTTTTTAAAATTACAAAATAAATTTAAATTAAATTATATTAAATTAAATTAAATTAAAAGTTGAACACACAATTTGAATTGTTAAAAGTAAAGATAAAAAGAAAATATCCAATAAGTGGATTCAATATTTTTATTTACAAAATTGATTGCAAATGCTCTTTTCAAATATTCCATTTCGATCAGATCGAGCAAAGGGCTCAGCTGTCTATAATTACTTATTATCAACTGAGCTATTTATTATAATTTATTATTATTATCATTAGCTCAAGCATTGATTACTATTGTTGATGAAACAGTGAAGGGATCTCAACAACAAAAAAAAATGAAAATTGGAAGATCCATCAGTCAAAGCTTCCATCGATGAGTGAAATTTTTGTTTTTCGTTTTCACGCGAGTACAGGACTTTCCACTGGGCGAGAGGAGGTTCGGATTGGAGGAGGGTGAGAGAGAGGGAGAGAGGGGGGGGGGGGGGATCTCCGCGCGCAGACGTATCCCCTCGGGAGGAAGCGTGAAAGGAGGAAGGTAAAAAAAGATGGTGAGAGTTCACGGACGGTTCTCGCGAGGAGGCCGAGGTCCCGAGGAGGCCCGAGCCTGGAACGGCAGCAGGAACAGCAGCAACACAGGATCCAACTGGAGAGGATTGCCGCCCGACACGAGTTTACTTTTATTTAAACGTTCCTTCCTTTTATTTAGGGGCCCGAGGGCGAGGGAGGAAGCGAGAGGAACGACGCGCCTCGCGACGATGTCTCTCGCTTTGGCCCGGCCTTTGCAAGCCGCTCGAGCAGGCTTTCTGTTGCCCGCGAGCCCGACCGGTGTCCCAGGCTTCCCCCGACGTTCTACCGGCGATTCTACCCGCGATTCTACCCGCGATTCTACCCGCGATTCTACCGGCCACCGAGGAATTAATAGCCGAGCTTATTCCGCGGCCCGTGAACGCTTCGCGGCTTCACCTCGACAAACGTATCGATTTTTATTTACGTCTACATCCGAGCCCTTCCAACCAGAAAGCCTCGACTAAAGGGAAGCCCCCCTCGCGGCCTCCGAAACTCACAAAAAAGTCTACGATTTTTTAATTTTTAGTTTATTTTATTTTCTTCATTTGATTTAATTCCATTGAATTTTTAACTATTTTATTTTATTTTATTCCATTTATTTTTTGTGTTTTTTTAGTTATTGAGACTTTTCGCGGATAACTTTTTTGCCACATTTTTACACATCTTTGAGTTAATTGAACGTAGGGGAAAAAAAACGATTTAGAAACCAAGGAATCGAGGATTTTTTGCTAAATTGCAAATCGCCGCTGACTGAGGAATTCAAACGTCACAAACGACAATTAATTTGTCCACGAGTAGATAACATTGAGAGTGTCCAAAAATCGCAACTTTCTTAACAAGACGTCTCGCTCAATTATGGCGAAATAAATCATTCCTATCGGTATATTAAATATACCATTGAACGCCAGATACGCGAAAGAAAAATGGCGTTTTAAAATTAGCGTGCGCGTTGTTTTTTTTTTGACAGGAGACAAAAAAAAACCCGTCTCTCCTCGGAGAAAAATGATCTCGAACGATGAATGAATCGTGAACGATTACGAGCAGGAAAAAATAATATAGTGGAATTATACAAGTAATACAAAATAATTTAATCTCTTAGACAAAAAATGTAAAAAATAATACAAAGTAAATAAATAATTTTTAAAAATAATACAAAAATGAGAAAGGGAGAGAGAGAGAGAGAGAGAGAGATAAAAAAAGGATAAAGACAGGGAGAGGGATCGAGACAGAGACCGAGAGCAAGGTGGACACGATCAACCCGTTTTCTCACGGCAAGATGAGAGTGTTCCTCGGGGCTCGCGGTCAAAAGAGAGAAGAGAGAAATAAGCGAGGATCTGGGCGAACGAAAGTTTTCTGCGTTGGTGCTTTATTGCTCTTGTGGCTGGTTCTCAAGCGGGTCTCCGTCACCCTTCGTACACAAATTCATCGGTACACTCGTGTGTGCGTGCCCGAAGGTTTCTCAGCTTCGCCTCGGATATACTATGTAAATATACATCCCGAGCGAAATTAATTAAGAAACTGTTATTAATTAGCCTGAACTCGGAGCCGATTAATTCGCGACACTCCGTTCCAACAGATTTTTCGTCGTTTTGCATTGCGTGTAGATCTCGTACGGATGACGCTGCCCATCCTATAACTTGTTCATTCCCCTGTCCTCCCAACCCTATCAGCAGCCCTCCTCGATTCGTACGCGTCTTATTATCTTTCACCACGCCACCAGTTTTCCCAGTTTCGTACAATTCTCGCGAACTTCGTACGCTTTTAGGGTACTCACGAGCAAACCACTTCCGGTATATCCCCTCCCCACGAATGTATATCTATTTTATATATATATAGATATATTGAGTCGAGGAATAAATTTACTGATGTATATTGACTCAATAGAATATATTAACTTATTACTATCTACATTGAGTTAATATGTATTCATCGTTGATATATTCAACTCAATATAAATTGAATCTTTTGGATAAATATTAATAATAATAAAATAATCCGTATTGAAAAAATTAAAAAATTGAAAAATTCGGATTTCACTTGCAACCATTATTGGAAATGGAAAATAAGTATTTCCAAATGTTGATTCGTTATTAAATAAGCTATTCTACACTTAGCATTTACGAGGTCTTCCCTGAACCCAAACAAAAATATAACGATTGAAAATAAATATACATAATAAATCATTGAAATAACCTTAAATAAGTGAATGAACTTTAAATAAAGATAATAAGCAGCAGTAAAAAAATGAAATGAGAAAAATAATATGGAAAATTAATCAAAATTTATGACGTTTGGTTTTTGCTCGTTTTCAAACGATTTCTCGCGTGTTTCGAGATCGACTATTGCAAACGATATGAAAATACGATTGTGCGAGACATTAGATGAATTTTTTAAATTCTCGGGTCGTAAAGAGCGGACGGGATAAACGAAACGTCGAGGTTTATCGCCGACGACGGGAATACAAAACGGTTTTGCAAGATATCGATCATATCACGCTGGGACGCGAGAAATTAATCGGCAAAAGCCGGTAAACGAGGCGTACAGCGCACAAGCGTAATGCGAATTTTCAAACGGGGCAACCCCGCCGTCGCATTACCGCTAACTGTCTCGCGATATATACGCGTACATTGTAAATTATTATCGCCTCGGAAGAATGTTGATTCACGTTAAAGAAGTGATATAGTGGCCGCCGAGCTAACCGAGGAACGCTCGATCATTCGCGTGCGAGACTTTTATTGCCATTTCCTTTTCTTTTTTCTCTCTTTTTCTGCCGTTTTTCGGTTTTTCTTCTTTTTTTTTCATTTAATATATGGCGAATTAGATTTGTTTTGTTTGGGTTTCTTTTCCTGTATTCTCCATCAATTATTTTTTCTTCTACAAAAGTATATCGATTAAAATGTATTCTAATTGATGTATAAAAAATTAAAAACTCAAAATTCATAACTAACCATTAAAAATATAATAATTGAAATATTGGAAATTCAATATTAAAAATGAATACATGAAAAATATATACATCAAAATACATTTTTACTGATATATTAAAAACTAATAATCAAAAATTGAAAATATATTAATTAAAATATATTGTAATTTATATATTTTTGATTGCAACACTTTACGAATATTTATATATTATTCATACTTTTTTGTCACTATTCATGATCTATAGTGATAAAAACGGAAAATCGTATTCAGCTCGAAATAAGAAGAAAAAAAATCAATCCTCGTTTTTCGTTCGTCCGCGAAGAGTCCCCCCCGACACTCGACTTTTTGGCGAGACGTTCGAGGACTTCGTACGACGTCCTCGTATCACATCAGCGAGGGATAAAGCCGCGATGATACTTCCGGGACTTCGATAATCGGGAGTGTCCCCGAGGAAGCGCGAGAAACGTCACGACGCTAATGGTGGACCTCATGAGGGCCGAAGGAGGCTCGGGGAACACCGGGCGACAAAAAGCTGCCAGTTAAGGGGGAAGACGGGTCGAAAGAAGCGAGGATAAAAAATCGAAGCTGTAGAGAGCGTGGACATCGGTGTAAAACGACGGAGCTCTCGACACCCTCCAGAGAGAGAAAGAGAAAGTGGGCAGGGGAGGGGGGAGAGGGGGGGATTTCTCGAAGCTCGGATGCTGTTCGGCATTTCGGGGTACATTATGGTAAGCAGTGAAAGAAGCAGGGAGCCTCACGCCTGACCTCGCGCCAGACGTATTAAAATGACGCACATATGCCCCAAAAAAGCCCCAACGAAGTGTGGATAAAGAGGAAACGAAGGGTGAAGTACTCTCGTGTCCTCGTTATTTCTACGTCTAGATATTATAGTTCGCGTAAGTAGATTCTTCTCTCTCCCTCATAGTATTAATTTATATTCTGTTTAGTCGTCTCGCAGGTTCTCAATATTTTTCATTATTAGCGTTATTATTTTATAAACATCGTTGTTATTATTATTTAATTAATTAATTAATTCTCTTCCTCTCTCTCTCTCTCTCTTTGGCTTCAATTTTGAGTCTTGAACCGATAGTTAGTATTACTGCGTTTTAAATCTATGTACTCGATTTTCTCCTTTTTATTTACATTTTATTGCGTTTTTAGTAACTTTTTTCGTTATCTTTTTATTATCTGTTTTTTTTCCTTCATAGATTACAGGTTACATCGAGACATATAATAAATTATCAATCAATCAATCTTGCTGGCTCAGGCTTTTTTCTCCTTTTCTCTTTGCCCCCGCTCAAACAAGCGAAACCCTCATCGAGTTGCTCGAACGGAAAAAACTATTTCAGGATCTCGGATATAACGAAAATACCGTCCGAAGATTGGAATCCCCGAGCTACGACGACTGCGGGGAGCAAAGGGTTCGAGCCCTAAGAAAAGCCCAAAACTTTGTTTTTTTTTTCCCTCTGGCTCTCTTCTCTTCCCCGATAAATGTGCTCGCTGTAGTATCCAGATCCATCGCGACGTCATCCCGCGAACGCGATCCACGACTGTTTGTAAACACATTAGCGACGATAATCGAATTTCCAATTCGAAAAAAAAGAAACGATGAATGGCTGTTTTAACGTGAATTATAGTCTTTCCAATCTTTTGTCTCTTTGTTTTTGTTATCCCGCCGAGGGATTTTCGAAACGCCCCGAACTTAAGAGAAGCGAAGCTTCAGCACTTCGAAAATCGAAATTTCCTTTCCTCTTTTTTCGAAATTGAAATTATTCGTTTTTTACACCTTTTCTGCCGCGTCGAATTAGTTATCGTTGAAACGCAGTATTCAACGGATTAAATGTTAATTACACAGTAAACGAAAAAAGTTGGGCCCCTTCAAATTTTTCATTGCTTTCTCCAGCTCCTTCCTTATTTTCATTTTTTCTTCCTTTTTTTCGAAAAAAAGCTCTGTTGCTTTTCTCTGCTTTTATTAATAATTTACTTGTATTTTTGTTTATTGATCTTCAGTTTTTTTCTATTTTCATTAATTATTTATTATTATTTTTTACTATTAATTTAGGCGTGTAGAAGTTTCCTCGATACAATCCTACTACCAATTAAATGGCTTTTTATGAATTTACTCCGATTTTCACGTTTTCATTATTACTCAAAATAATATGATACAAAACTTTATTAAATGTTCACGACGAAAAAAAAAATTGAGTTCCATCATTTTGAACTGTTGCTGAAAATGGTACTTTCGCAGTCCAAATTTGTCAAATCCAAAAAAATAAAACAACTTATCTCGCACTCCACGAGTTTATCCATTTCAGATGAGATCCTGTTTAATTTCCGATGACAGCCGAACAAAGTTAAAAAAAGGTTTAAAAAAAGACACAACGTAGTCATAACGCGTGTTATTGGTCGATTTCTTGGTCCCGATTACAAGGGTGTGAATTCTGGAGTTAATATTCATTCGTTCTGGTTTAACGAGGCAGGGTGAGTTTGGAGGGGGGGGGGGGGCGGGGCAGGAGGAAAGAAAGAATATACGACCCGGCGCTTCTGTTTGCTCGGAGGACGAAAACACACTTTCGTGATTGTATATATATATACATCGATGATTATGAGGGGCGTCATAATCCGGTCGTATACCTGTCTCACAGGTGGATACTTCTCGAGGGCTATCGCGACGGGGCACCTTCTTTTATGCTCTATTATATTCCTACCAAGGTGTTAATCCTCTTAGTGGGGTTCTCAACTTCAAAAGTAGCGGCAAACAGCGACCATAATTCAAGGTGATCAGTAAACAAGGGAATTTAAATAACAATCCCTAATAATCCCTAATAACCTCATTGGATCAAGAGAGAAAACTTTTATCGAGGAATCAATCGCATCGGGGTTGCGACGCAACCGCGATCGATAATTTATTCGCCCTGGAACGAGGCATCGGTTGAGTCGTTCAGAATGCAACGAGGGAACTCCCGGATTGCCTGTGCGGACTTTTAAGAGTCTTCGTGATGCGCAACCGGAAGAGAATCGCTAACGAGAATCGCCCACGTTTTGCATTTCCCGTAAACGTTCGGTTTCTCCCCGCTCTGGAAAAGGCTGATTGTCTTTTTCTATGTTCTACGTGTTTGGATTATCTTTTATCCAATTGGAACGAAAGACGTTAAAATCAAATGGAAACTGGTGCCAGATAGCTGGTAGTATCGTTCAACCCAAATTTCTCGACGTTTTTGCGGTTGAATCAAAGAGCAGGTACCTGCGAGGATCAATTATCTAGAGCTTAATGCTCGAAGTGACCAAAAAGATGAATATGTCTATCGGAAAGTCGGATTCGAATGATATCGGTGTTAAGTAGATTTTCCATGTGTCCTTTAAAACCCGGCTAGAAAGTTCCAACTGATTAACGCTGGATGATTTTCGTTCCCGAGTATCTTTGTAGCGAGTGGATCAAGGATTGGAAGCGACCATCGTGAAACCCCTAGCTGAATGATCCCGACGTCGGGCACCGAGCGAAGCGACCCGTCGGATCGCGAGTATGACAGATCGCAGCTGATGAAATTAGAAATGGTCAATGTTTACCTAATTTTTCATTGTTTCATAACGGCTGAATGTGGAAAGCAACTTGCGAGTTTTTTAAATAACCTGGAATCGTGAAAAATGAGGATGTGCCGTATATACTTCTGTTGGACTTACCCTGTCATACTGGTGGGTGGCAGTTGCAGCTGAGAAGGGTTGAAAAGGCGCGGGTCTCGCCGGACTGTGATGAGCGGCGTGAGGATTCGCGTGAGGATGCGTATGCGCGGCGGCATGGGGATGCGTCGGATGCGGGGGTGGTGGTGGCCTCTGATAGAGGTAAGGATAATATTGATACATCACCTCGGAGCAGCTCATCACACCCCCCGGGCCCGGCACCCCAGAGCCGGCCTGGCGACTGGCGTACCCGAACGTTGCACCACCACCTCCGTAAACTCCACCGTCACTCTTAATCTCGTCCTGAGGATAACTCGGTCGCCTGCTCAGCACAGTTTCCGTACTTCCTCAATGAGCACTCGAAAGAGCCTTTGGTGAATGCGATCAACGTCCGAAACAACGTTTCTTCGAAGGGGTGGATCAGCAGACGATCATAGTCTTCGGTTGGACCCTAATACCGAATAGGTAATGACGGTACAAGCACGAATCTCCTAGAATCCCTATGAGACAACCAGGACCCTAACTGGCCGATAGTTGATCCTTCGAGACCGGCAATTCTGGAGGAACAATTAACGAGGGTAACCGTAGATGTATTTCCGGTTGTTCCTATCCGACGGGAAGACCCGTACCCACGTGTGTGACCACCCGCGAACGATCACTGACGGTCCATGTACGAAAAGACGTCTAGGGTAGGCCGAGTTATCCGCTCCGGATTGGGTGACAGTGCCTTTGCCGGATTGCTCTTCGATCAAGGCTGCCCATCGAGAATCTTCGCTCTCGGTATGACCCAGTGGGTACCCCCCAGGTGTTCAGCACTTCCTCTTCGCCTACTTATACGAACCATCAAAACTGACACGAACGTTCCAGGCTCGTCGTTGTCTGTTAGGACTTTGGAGCTCTCTACGATGGAAAAGAGCGACGCACAGACCCACACACACACTTGGACGTTGATCCACTAAATCTGACGGGGCTTTTTTTCAAATCCTGCTAATGTTACGGCTGAAACTCGGATGGCTCATCGAACGAACCCAAACGTCACCACGGGTACACGAGGCACACACATACGGGTACACGAGACACAGTTGCGCGCACCAAGACACACAGGCACACGCGTAGACACGAAAAACACGTTATTCTCTCGGGTTCTCTGTACGATTATTCCCACAGGGAGTAAGAGGAGAGCTTGGGTATAGCGTCTCTGATGGGCAAACACGGACTGAACGACGATACCCGGTGTCACCCTCTCCCACCGACCTGTGACTGTACGCGTACGTCCGTCCTTCTCCGCTGTCTCTCGACTCGCACCCCTGCTGTCTTTTTCTAACGTTGAACCACTAGCTGTCAGAGAAGGAGGGAACAAAGGGGTCGTCTCGGAGAGGGGGAGAAGGGGGGAGGGCCCTATTCTTTTTTCCATTATTTTCTTCCTCTTGTTCTTTCGGGTGCAGGCTGGTTGGCCGACGATCGAGCTGCCCCTGGTAGCGTCATCGAGGGTCGAGGCTCAGAGGCAGTTACGATCGAGAGGAGAGAATCCGAGCGAGACGAGGATCGAGGAAACGTCGGGAGAGAGACAGAGAGAAGAGGAGGATGCTCGGGAGATCGAAGAGCGAGACGGAACGAGCCAACGGAAGAGGGAAAGAGAGGCAGGTTGGCTAACCTCGACGGGGGGTTAGGCGAAGGGAAACGCCTCCTGGTAGTGCCACTTCTGGCCAATCGGGTTGAGCTGCGCGATCGTCCAATGAAAACGATCTCCTGCTGAGCCCGACGCCCTCGCCTCTTCCCGTCACTATCATCCTCCGTAGGTATTGATCCCGCAATGAACCCCAGGACTCTACCCACTACCACTCGCGCCAACGAGACTCAACACACCTCTTCGCAATCGTATTAACAAGTTCCGGATAGGATACCGTCCACCTTCATTCGTTCCCTCAACCCCGATGTCCCCCGTCGACCTTCAACGTCAGCGGTGCTGGAGGAGGCTCCCTCTTCGAGTATTCTTCGCGCCTTTCCCTCTAGGATTCGGTCCTCTTTTTCCTAAGCTCTTTTCGTCCTGACTTTCTTCGTATTTTTCACGAAAACTACAGCGACCGATTGCCAACCTTCAACCGTGGAAATCCCTTGCACAATCCTAGGGTAGACTAGGGAGGGAAAAGGGAAAAGCCTGACGCGGAGAACGTTATGAGTCTTAATTAACAGCTCCGCGGTCGAAACCTTCACTTCCACCGGAGTACACTTTACCAACCACCCAATAGACGCTCCCAAGAACCACTGACTGGATATAACCTTCGAAGTGACTCGCTCCCTGGATTTCAATCTCGAACGATGTTTTTGATCCCTGCCAAACTGCCAATCCTGCATGGAATTAAACTCGTCTTTCCAGTTATTCATTTTCACGTCGCACTTGGAATATGTGGTTTGGAACGCTTCCAAGAGGAGCTTTTGCCAAAGGGAGAATTAGTGCGACAGAAAACGTTTTTTTTTATCCTAATAGCACAAAAATCCTGACCCAATTTGATTTAAACCGTGACAATCCGATTGGGTTCAAAACCCAATGTTTGAAATTTTAACAGCACCAAAGACCCATCTACTGATCCAGCAATGGAATGCCGTTTTCATAGAAATAAACATCCTGCCTATAGTTCCTTTTCAGAGATTCTTATGGTTTCTGCCATTGGGATTTCCAGTCCAGAAATGGCAAAACAGTCATCGAAGGACCTGGAGATTTTTGGTAGGAAAGATTCGCCAGCATTAGAAAAAGACCATACACAGGGGGTGTAAATATCTACATCAAAGTAGCTCGAATTTGAACAATCAGAAACGGCTCTAGCTGTGACGAAGACAGTTGGGAAGGATTGTGAGTTCCGGATTTGGAGAGATTCGAGTTCTGACTGGATCAGTGACCCCCCAGTGTTAATCCGTATCGTGTTCGAGTGAACGAACGGGGCGAGACGAGGAGTGACGTAAGGCAGCCGTCGGGAACACTTGACCGTATCGAATGTTGGGCATCAGTGTTATCGTCGAATAGCCGGTGCATGATCCAGTGTTTAATCTAGGTAGCAGGTCCCGAGGAGGTAGTATAAGTAAGGGGGAGGATGGTGATGGTTTCAAAGGGAGATTTTGGGGTTGCTGGGCCGAATCCAATAAGCTCCGGACAAGCGTGACACGGGGTGATACACCGGAGCGTTTTTTCGTCATCATCCCTCAGCAAGGGATGTGCAGCAAGCCTCGAATGGTTTGTTCTTCCACGTACGAATACCGTTCGGGGTAACCCTCGAAAGTTCCTGATCGGTAGCTGGGTGAGAGCACGTGGCTCCACTCGACGAAACACCCCATCAACTTTCCCCTCATCTTTCACCTATGACCTAAAAGGGGACATATCCCTGTTCATGCTAATAGACGGGGCATCAAATTTGCCAGTGGTATTTTACGACTGGGGTGACACGCGAGCCCGAATCAATGGTAGAGATGATGCTCCGGAGCATTCGGAATCCCGTGTCGAACTTTCGGACAACTGGAGCAAAATCATTGTTCGCTAGACGCTACTGGATTCAGCCTACGAGGGGTTCGACTCGAACCCCCAACGAGACAAATATCGTTCGTTCTATGCTGCCTCTAATTTTTACCGAAGCGTTCGGGGCTGATCTGGTCGTTTACTTCGCACTTCAAAGACGAAACTTACGTAATTTACGAACTTCACATTTCGAAAGTAACTTTCTCGCAGACGTTCAGCTTTGTTTTTTTATCAAACCGGACATCAAGCTTTGTAGAATCGACAGACGCGGATGTTGGTTGTCCTTTTTGACCCCAATACCGCTTGTAGGTCTGCTGGAAGTTTTAGGGTGGAGGGTTAAATTGCAGACTGGAAATTCAGGGTCCGATATATCACGAGTGTGATTTACGTTAGCCAAGTGCTGCATCGATAGTCATTTCAGGTGGAAGACGACTCACGAAGACGCCGGCCTTTCAAGGTTGACACTCGCCGCGGAGGGCGACCGATCTTCCCGCGATTCGAGGATATTCGTCGAGGGGACGGGGAGCGGAGGCCGCGAAAGAGATCGCGAGGGAATCACGTTTTTTGACAGGCATCAACGAGAGAGGGTCTCTCGAGAGTCCCACGAAAGCGATCCAACTGCTAACCAGGGTATGGGTGGGGGGAGACTTCCTCGAGAATGTTGAAATAGCAAATTAGGGGATTCCAGAGGATCCATCGCGAGCCTTTTCTTTCTTATCTTTTCCTCCCCGACTACTTACCTGGCCCATTATTCACTCGGATGTTCGCCAATTGTTCGTCTGAAAAGTGCGCAAGAGGTATTTGGGTTTTTCTCTTTTTTCTTTTAGTGATTCCGTAAGAATTTACAAATCGACTGTGACTGGACGTTGCAGGATCGATCAGAGGTGAAGAAAAGTCGTCAACGAGAGCCAAGTAGTCTGAAATAATTTCTCTTTATTTGCCAAGGCTTTGATGAACCCGGCCCTCCTTCAACGACGTTACTAACGTAGCAGAGATCGATTCGATCGACGATTGAAAATAAACAGCGAAATATGTACTCGGTTGTTCGTCATCGATCGGTACAACAGTGTTTTTTTATCCCAGCGATCGGGACTGTCGCGTGCCGGCACTTTTGTTTCGTTGTGACCGAGGAAAAAAGTGTACGGAGTTGCGATCAAGACAATTGCGAGAGAGGAGACGTCGAGATTTTCGCCTACTCGACGGGCTCGACCTTCGCGGCTTTGTTCGCGTTCCCCTTCTCGTCCTCGCCCTCCAGATACTTATCCCACTTGTCGAGTCTAGCCTCGATCTCGGCGTCGGTTTCGACGATCCTGCAAATCAATCGGTCTTCAGATATCGACGGACGGCAGCCGGAAAAGTATCTACAGTCTACACAGCGATCGGTAGCGTCGATTCTTGACAGTTCGAGCGTTATCTACTGTTGGTAATATACCGGCCGGTGTTAAGTTACCGACCGGTGGTAGACTACCGACCGATGATAACTCACCCACCGCCGGTAAGAATGCGAGTAACCTAGAGTGATGTCATTGAAACGTTGCTCACTTGTACTTGGTCTTCCCGTCCCATATCTCGGCGGAAAGTTGCCTCTGAGCGAACCAACGACCGTTTAATAGCTGTACGCACGCTTGGGCCTCGGCCGGTTCCCCGAAAGTCACTTGAGCTACTCCCTCGGGATTTCTCTGCAAAAATAACGGTCCACCGATGATAGCCGATCTCTGCTACTTTGTTACGGTTCAATCGGAACCTCCCCCTCGTAAGCTACGACTAGATCTCTTCACCTATCCAAACTTTCGTCTTCAACAGCCTCAACAGGTGAATCCAATTGCATGGTCTCACGCAACATCGATAAGGAACGTTCACGAAATATCTGTATATACAAAGAGAATTATCGCGACTGCACTAACTCGAGTCTGGTGAGCACGTCGGAGCACGACTCTGCGAAAGATCGAAGCCAATCCATTCCACATCTGCGAAGGTGTTTATCGCGGGTCACGAGTTCTCTATTAGAATACGATTGATGGAGGAGGCTCTATTGCGGTCAAGGTCAACTCGCGTTAACGCAACTCCGATTTGCATCGATTCGCAAGATCGCGCTCCCGACCGATCCTCAAACGATATCAATGAGGAACCTCGTCTCGCTCGACGAGACGTTCCTCCGCCGAGAAAGGACATACGTGCTCCGGTGAAAGTTCCGTTTCAACGATCGAGCAAAAACCAACGCAACCGTTTAGCCTTTCTTTACAAGCTACCGAGATGAAGACGGCTCTGGACAAAATGGAGGACGAACAATTGCTCTACCCCAAAGAACGACGAAATGAAAAAAGCTTGACAAAAAAAGGTCATCAACGATCACCAAAAGAAGAGGAAGAACCACATTGGGCTAGACGATCAATCCTCATGTTCCATCAAGGTCCCAAACCAACTTTCATAAACTTCCACTTCTTCCAACCAGAACATTATGGATCTGGAGCACGAGACGATCTCGTTCGAGACCTCGAGGAAACAATGGCAGCCACAATCGTCCAGGATAAGGACAACCAACGAGAGAGACACCGGCGTAGAAAAAAAGGTAGGAAAGAAGCGAGAAGGAGAAACCAAAAATACCCAATGAAGATAAATCAAAAGGGGTTACGACCCAACCCTATAAATTCGTCTCGGCACTCCCCAGTCGCGTCGCGCCTCGAGCCGTGAATATCTATGCTTCAATGACCAACTACTTTTGGCGCTTCTTTGTCTTTCAATGTTTTTTTTTTCTTCAAAACATTAAAAAATTCTCCAATTTTATTCGACGTTGACGAAAAAAATAAAAAATCCAAGGAAAACTTATTTCGAATCCCAGCGCGGCCTCCGTTGCGGAAGTCTTTGGAATTTAATTCGAATGAAACACCGTACCAAACGTCCATCCCAAAAACCACATGCAACGATCCTATCGTTCTTTCGCGCCGGTTTCGTAACGTTCCAAGCGTATAAAGCACAATTTAAGCGTTAGGCGTGTCTGGCCCGCGTGCGCAAAACGGCGAATCGCCATTTACGAGTCCACCGAACCCGGTTGGACGCCGCGATGTTCACGGTGACTCGGAATTGAGTCTCGGACTTTTCGAATTAGGAACGTGCCAGGCCTAGACCAGGCCTAAGCGAAGACAATTCCTGATGTTTTTTTTTTATCATCCAGCCAACTTTTTCAATCATCCATGGCGAACTCCGGCTCATCCGAGGAAGCCATTGTTCCCTAACTCTATCCAACTGAATTCCAACACGAGACATCGATCTCTTTCTATTTCTAGGTGAACTTCCGGTTCTCTACAGCAATTTCCATAATTACATTTTCTCCGTCCATTCGTTTCGCAATTCCGGTCTTCAATGAGCAATCTCCAACTCTATAAATACGCACGTACGACTACGACCCTCGTGAGTTCCATGATGAAAACTAATTGGACTTACGTCGCAAATCAAGACTTTCTTGACGTCACCGCATTTGGTGCATTCGGATCGCAAATCCTGCTGGTACTCCAGTATAAGCGCTACGTCCTTGTCGAACTCCTCCGGGCTGAACAAGTTCTTGATTATGACGACTCTCTCGCATTTGAGAGGTTCGCCACGCATTGGCTCCGGCCTCCAGTCGAACAGCCTGCGAAACACATTCATTTTTCCCAGGGCCAAGTAGGGCAACGATTAATCGCTCTCGATCGGAGAAAGAAAGAGTTCGTCTTTGACGCCCTTCCTCCGGAGTTGAAAACTGCTGCGCACTTCCACGAGGAGTGGAAGAGAAGAGGGAAAGCGGGGCCGGGAGGGGTGAGGGGGTAATTTTTACCACGTACTTGGAGTACGTATCGCGTTACGATGATACGCCATTAATCTTGTTGCTCGTATTTTCTTGCGCCTTTGAGGACGGTGCGTTGCGTCTACCCCCCGCCCTCTTTATGTTTCAGTACTGCCTCAGATTCTCGCGAATGCGTGAATGGCCATTAATTCGCCGAGAAATGACAACCTCTTGAGACTACGTGTGTGGCGGACCACGTAAGTGCAAACCCTCTCCCAGTGATGCGCCGTGGCTCTTGGGGCCTTCAAAATGGACGCGTCACGTCGCAAAATGCATATTCATGAGAATGGACATGTATTATTCAGTAAAAGAAGCGATGGGTCGGGCTGGGCTTGGGCTGGTGATTCGAGTTGAGAAAGATGGAGATCGACGTAATACCGAACATTTTCAAAACCACTTTCAGAAAACGTTCAAACTCGTGAAAACTTGCAAGTTCAAGTGTGTTATACAAAAAAAAGTGTAAATGATAAAAGTATAATGATTATCGTTGGTGAAAAAAATCATCCTTCCATCATCATTATCATCAGTATCCTACAGCAGCAGTCGGTGGAGCTCTGCTCAAAGGAAAAAGTCCCCTTGAGAAGAGCTGCACCCAGGATCTCGGAAACATCACCGGTAAAACTCGAGCCAGCAATTACGCGCGATAAATCGACGCAATATTGCTGCCGCGTACACGAGGGTCTCTCGAGCGTTTATACGCATCGTGCTAATAAAAAAATCGAAGAAATAGCTATGACAGCAGAGGTTTCGAAATTGTAATTATTAAAAGATGGTTTGCTTGAATAAAATGAATATTACGTGATTTTGGGCTGCCAAATACACCCAATTGGACAAACCCAAACAAACCCAATTTTTATTTTTCATAATAATAAATTCCAAATAATTCCGAATTACCAAAAAATAAATAATATTTATTATTAATTAATATTATAAGATATTATAGACAAAGTTTCATATTTTTTTATATTTTTTGTTTGTTAACAACCAAAAAAACAGGGATGATAAGCTATTTCCATTTACAAAATTTGGATTCTACGATAACATTAATTGGGATTTTCGAGACCATTCACGTAATTCATTTTTATTATTATTTATCGTTACCCAAGTGTGCCACGACTTATCAAAATCCTTTTTTCAAGTTCGGACGATTTCGAGCCCGGAAACTCGTCCAATTAAAAAATCGAAACGTACGAGAAATAATTGTCGAGATAAAAGAGTGCACGCGACGTGTGGACGACCCAACGGAATTCCGGGGCTCGTTTAAAGCGGGTAATTATTCGGGGACTTGCAAGGGAGTTGCGAAACGCTAATTAGTCGAGTGCGCATGCGCGAACTCATTGAAAAAAAAAGCAAACAAACCGAGGACGTCCAATAAAAAATATCTGTGCGGACGGACACTTTAATTTCGGGGAACGCGAATGCTTTCCTGGCGTCTTTTGATTCACGAGCGACTCGCCCGACAACCGGGCATTTTTTTCTCCCCTCCTGCCCCTTCGTTCCGAGGAGAAAGATAAAACGCAATTGGAAGTCTTCTTTGGTGTTTGCGAATGCTAAATGGGTGTACACTGAAGAAATGGAAAGGCGAGAGGAAAAAAATGAAAATTAAGGGGCAGAGAAATGGAGAACGAGGAAAAGAGGGGTGGGAGTGAGAGAGAAAGAAATGATCAAACGAGCTACCCGTAAAAAGTAAGAGATACATCGTTGCAATGAGGAGAACGGACTGCTGATACTACATGTGCGCAAGCGTAGACGAGCAAACATATGGTTTTGAAATTTTGACTCGTGGAATCCATGGAAATGCATTTATTTAATTTTGTTAATTTTTTTTTTTAATTGAGGAAGGGTTTTTCTATGAAACTTTGAAAAAACTGCACTAATTAGCCTAATTGGAACGAAGAAAGTAATTTTCCTCGTGCAGGAAGCCTGCAAACTCGAAGCCCAAAGCCTCCTCGTGAAAAAGCATGAGAAATCATAAACCACTGGTTTCCGAGTGTAACCAGTCCGAGTGTGCGTTGATGAGGCGAAACTCGAAGATCTCTTGGTTGAAGATCCGTTGGTTGATGACTCACGCCCTTTTCACTCGCAAGCGAGAGATACGTGGATGAAAAGCGGGAGGGGGGGTATTTGCAGCTGTGGCGGAGTGCCCAATGCACCGGTTGATCGATGCCTGTGTGGAGCGCACAGCTGCTTTTACTGGGACGCATAACGCCTGATAGTCAGTCGGAGAAGGAGTGGGGGGGG
>JAPYZJ010005872.1:0-12093 GCA_030522765.1 Ophioninae sp. B BG-2022a
TGATTTTTCGATTTTTGGCAGAATTTCAAAGTTGGACCATCGATTTTTGCCAATTTTTCCATACATACCCCTTTGCCTCTTTTTTTCCGATTTTTCGAGAAGACTTTCCGGGGAAACTATAAGAGATATCGATATGAATCCAACGCCATTTTTTAAGTCAGGCAAAAACCTTTTCCAAACACACCTTATAAATCTCCATAGCATATAAGAAGCCCACGCTACGACCTTTTAAAATCTCGTGATTTTTGAGATTCCGGAAAAATGGCCGGAGAAGTCGAAAAAAATTTTTTTTCCGTTTTCAAGTATTAAAAGGGTCTATTCGATCGGAAATTTTCCGCTGATTACGAATATGCCCGAGTTTTTGCCGAAAGTGGAATATTAGACTGGGAAAATGCAAAAAACCTTTGCAGAATATTGTTTTGACATTTTTCCCTAGAAATCGAGAGTTTATTTGAGTTCAAAAATAAATAATAATTCAAGGTTTGATCTGGGAAGCAGACACACCCTGTATATAAGCTCACGTATTGGATCAGGATAAATTCCGGAAGTTTCCACCGTGAAATAAAAGAAAGTGCGAACGATTGCAGGCTCCTCGTCATTTTATAACCCACGGATGAACTTCGAATGGAGAACCGAGGGTAAAGTAAACCCAAACAAGTTACGATTCGCTTGATGACGAAAGCTTGGATGGAAAAGCTTATCCCGTTGCGATTCGGTCATCAAAGAAGCTGCGAGAGACAACTTGTTCAAACATCCTACAGTTTCCACTTTTCTACGAGATGAGCCACCTTTTTAAAACTTGAAGAAAGAAAGTCCTTCAACTTTTTTATCTGCCATTTCGTCCATTGTCATTTCTCATTTGAAACGACACAAAATTCTATCCTCGTACAAATGTAAAATATTGAATATGTGACCCAAACGACATGATCGTCATCCCTGGCATCAAAGAAAACAACATAAACGATAAATTCATCAACCAATTCCATAGATTGCCAATGGTCCCGGCAAACTCCACTTTTTTTCATTTGCCCATCTCCCCCAGCCGTGGCTAGAACCCCATAACATCCAACATCAAAGAATACCATTCCATTCTCTGGAACTTTATCGCGGATTCCCTCGATCGTGTTTTCCCCGTAAAACCGTCTGTTACCCACAAACTAATAATGCAAATAATTAGTTTGGGAGAAGGTGAGAAGCGAGTGGCGTTGCGGTGAGTCCACGTACGTGTTCAAACTGGATCAGTATTCGTCCCGTGCGTGGCTGCACCCAAAGCGTTGCACACCGGTGCGCTACTGGTAGTCCAGGAATCAAGTTAACGCCGCAGTAAAACCAGCCAAACAAACTCGGCCTGGCTCGAGGGATTTCGCTTTAGTGCAACCCCTCACCCCCAGCCCCAGCCCCCAAACACCCCATTCAACCCACAGCTCGACGATATAACTCGAGTGCGAAGAGAGAGAAAGTTGCTCACTGGTTTTGCCTCTTCCATGCCCCAGCTGGGGCGACCGGGGGCAACTGGGGGGGTTACTGGGGCCACTGGGGGGTTACTAGGGTCACTGGGGGGTTACTGGGGCAACTGGGGGCACGGGGGGTCACTGGGGGCACTGGGGGTTACTGGGGGGTTACTGGGGATCACTGGGGGGTCACTGGGGGAGCGGCATTCAGTTTGTACGAGACCAAACGAAAGGAGAATGGGAAATGATTGCAATCACGCCACCCTCGTAAAGTGATCGCCCACATTTTCACCACTGGGCCGCCCGACTGCCCCCGGAGCGCCCTTTGCTCTTCAACGGAATCGCAGCTTGCCCCCAATCCTCCCTCCCGGACATTCCCTTGCTTCTTATTCTCACACGTGCGATCCTCCGCTCGGGTGTAAACTCGAAATTGTCTTTTAACGTGTATTCCCTGAAATGAGTATCGCGTTTCGCCACTGGGGTGACTGGGGGATTGGGGGATTCGTGGGGGGCGATGGGGCAATGCTCGGAGACGGGGTTGGGGGAGGAGATTAGGAGAGTCGGAGAGAAGGAATCAGTCGTCTTCGCATGTAGCAAGAGTTGAAACGTGCTAGATTTTTTAAACTTCTTGATGACGAGGTCAGCCATGTTGGGTTAATTGTGGATTCTTGGAGGATTTTTGTATCTTTACTGATACATAGATGACGGAAGATACGAACGAAAGAAATCAAACCCAAACAAGTTGATATTCACCCAAATTTGGAAACAGTTTTCAGCACCCCCACCCCAATACCCCCAGCTTTCCTCCACTTTCCCCAAATACAACCCCATAAACTTCCCATGTGCGGATTAAATTTGTTTCCAACCTTCCTCAAAACGCCCGCCCCCTTGCTAATCCTCATTAACTTTACAAACCGCAGCGACGCATCCCCGAGAATTTTCGTCGTAGTCACGCGCCCATTTTTTTCGTTTCTCTTCTCTCGGACGATAAATTTGTCTTCTTTTTTCTTTCGCGCGTTGCGTGCAGGAAAATTTCATTGCACGAGAGAAATAGGAAGGGAGAGGGATGGGTTTGCACGTAGAGAACGAGGAACACCGGGGGGATGCGCTTCTTTGGATTTCGTGGGGTCCGAGGCGGCAACGCTGGCTTTCCATGCAACGGCTATGCCACCCACGCGGGCTCTATGAAAATCACAGTCTTTTATTCATGAAATCCCACGTGCCTCTTTTTTCCATTTTTTTTCCCCACTTTTTTTCATTTTTTAACTCTTTTTTGTTCTCTTTCTCTTTTTTTTCGTGATTCTCTTTTTGGCCGCACACACAATGGAGACAGAAACTACATTCGCATGCATTTTACGTCGCGCTAGAGCTGCTCGTGTTTCTCCGTTTTTCGACGGATCTCAACGCTGGACCAGCAAGCCCCCGAGCTAGGCCAGCGACGATTCATTGCAGGCTGCGATAGTACGTGTGTGTACACACCTCTGCACACCTTTCACACAGCTCTTTCTCTCCACGTCGTACATCTCGCCTAACTTACCACCCGGGTATACATATGCAAAGGAGAGCTGCTCCGGTGAGACTGGAAATCCTAAAGACACCATATATTAAACTACAACCGACGCGAGCCGGCTCGAGCCCACTGACGAGGCTTCCTACCCCTTTTTTCTCTTTTTTTATTCTTTTTATAAACAAGAGTGAATTTGTCTAGCTGTGAGGCAATCAAGCAGCTCGACTGATGATTACTGGAGCTTTGGTTGGTCTTCATCAGGGTTTTAGCTTACCTAATGGAATTGGAGAGTCCTGATGGAATGGTGGTCAGTTGGGTAAGATAAAACGATTGGAAATTGATTTATCATCATCCAATTGGATCAGGAATGTCTGATGCAGTTTTGGATAGTGTTTATGAAGGTTTTGAAATACCTTGTAGTTTTTTTTTTACCTTCCTCAAGCAATCTTTAGGAAAATCGTTAACCAACCTAAAAACTTTGCTACTTGATAAACCTTCCCTTCAAAAACCGAATCAAGAACCTTTTTGGCCCTTCCCTATCGAATCCTAATATCCACCAATCTCCATCGTTCCAACCCAAACTCTAGGGGTGATCAGGACGATGAAGAAAAAAAAACAGAAATTGAAGAGCAATCCTTTAATTACAGGACCATTGGAAACGCCGAAATCGATTTCCTTTTCGATGCTGCAACAAGTCCACTCAGGGATATATCATTACAAAGCTAACCGTTTTATTTTTGTGTCAGGCTTGTTCTTTTTTGTTCTTTTTGTCAATTCAATACTTGGTCGTGTCACGAACATCGGAGCTCGTGAAAACGATCCGGAAGGGTGGAACATCGAAGGACTACTGGAAAGAGGAGCTCTCCGTCAGAATCTCTCCTCCTCCCTATTTTTTTTTTTCGTTCCCTTTTGCTCTTTTTTCTTTCACGGATAAACCCAAACAAGCTCAGTTATATCGAGCTATTGTGACTCGCAGCAATCAGCATAATTCGATATCGCATAATCGCTGATCGCGTCGTTCGAATCCTCCAAAAGAGGCTCGTAAAGTCTGGTTGAAGGGATCTTCGAACTTCAGACTTTCCAGGGTAAAATCTAAACCGGAAGTATTCGAGAAAGTGCTGACGCTGACGATTCAATCGTCCGAGGTACTCGGGAGTTCATTATCCTCATTAATTAGACATCGTTCCTAGCTGTGCAACAAACCCAAACAAACAAACCCAAACAAAAAATATTTTCCCTTTTATTTCACGAATAAACAACTCAAAATATTTGATGACCTCCTTTAACCATTAATCATTAAAAAAAAACAACGATATTTTTCTTTTTTAACAATTTTTATCCACTTTCTTGTTTCGTAACGAAAAATCGATTATTCTTATTCGATTAGCTGATAAAACGAATCAAACCCTAGATTATTTCATATTTCAATTTATCCCTTTCTCGGATCCGGCACAAGTCAACGGGCCCGATACGGTTTCACCTCGCACTTTGTTCATCCTCGAGAATATGGAACGGACAGTGATTGGCGTGAAAAGGGCTTCTTCTTCTTCTCTTCAGGCATTAACGTCCAGGCCAATTCGAAAGACTCGTGTCTTGATTGGATTTGAAGATTTAGGATGGCGATTCTCCATCCCTGGCTAAAGTCTGTATCTGCCATGTTCATGGACAGCCCGAAGAAAAATTGGCAATATGTAGGTTCCGGTGGGTTGGTTCGACGTGCCTTTCCGCGCATCTAGACCCAAGTCGTGCGTATCCATCCCCTGGAAGGAGAAGAGGGGAGGGGGGTTGAAGACAAAAAAAAAACCCAGGATCGATTTCGTGCCAGTGACGTATGCGTGCTTTTCGACTCCTCGGTTACGCTCGAGGGAATCGGAATCCCGGACCAAATTGATCGCCGGAAGGGATCCCCTTACCAATCTTCAGTTTACCCCTTAAACTCACTTTAAACTGCGACGATTCATGAGAAAGTTATTTCAGGATGGATCTGATGTTTGGACGCTGAAGGGTCGAAAAAAAAGCTAAGTCTAAACACAGCTAATGGAATTCTTGGGAATTAAAACATTTAAAAAAAATTGAAAAAAGTACTTATTGATAGTCACCCTTTGATTTTTCATTCGTTTTGATAAAATCGGAACGAAAGAATTTTTTATTTGAGTTTTTTTTTATTTTTTGAAAAGATAAGGATTGATTTATATTTGGTTTATGGAATTCATGTTTTTTTGTTTTAAGGGATAATGGGTTTTTGATATTTTGGTAAAATTGATTTTGTTTTTCGAAGTTGTAATGGGATCATAACGATTTTAGTGTTGTTTGGGTTTTTTGAAGCTACGTTACAATTTTTTAAAAGCAACAAACCGAGTTTTTTAAAGTTAGGATATCAATTTTGGAAAATCACTTTTTTGGGATTAAATTTTTGAAAAAAAAATATCCGATATATTTTTCGTCGTTGGGATCCGATTTTCCGTTGATATAA
This sequence comes from Ophioninae sp. B BG-2022a, assembly GCA_030522765.1. NCBI lineage: Eukaryota > Metazoa > Arthropoda > Insecta > Hymenoptera > Ichneumonidae > Ophioninae sp. B BG-2022a. The sequence goes on from JAPYZJ010005872.1 coordinate 5,432, forward strand.
ATCCGATATTTATAAAACGACGTTTTTATCTCTTTTTGGTTGAAAAAGTTGCAAGAACGAGACGCGATAAGTCCTGATGAACGATATCCGGGCTCGGTACGGTTTTATTTCTATTTTCTCAGGTAGAAAAGTCGACGGTACGAGAGCTCGCTAATTCCCGTTAATCAGCATAGGAGTGAAAGAAAAAAAAAAAAGGAAAAAAAGAAACATTAAGCCGTAGGAATGTATGTTCTCGATGAAGAAATTTCCTAACGAATTAGCAGGTTATATTTTTCGAGATAACATTGGGGTAGCTCGAGCACGTTCGGATGTGCGAGTTTCTCCAAAGTCTTCCGCAAGTTACGAATGAGTACCTGACGAATTGAGATTAAACGCTTTCGCGTTTATACGTAGAGACATAAACCTTCTGCAATCCTTTAATTCAATAAGGCGAATCTCAAACTTTCGCCCGATGTATTTATGTAAAAAACAATTTTTTTTTAAATTCATTTACACATCATTTAGTCTTGGTCGTTATCTGTCCTCCATATTTTTCTTTTTCACTCATTCTAAACGATTTTTTCCCAAACCCAAACAAGCCCAAACAAATATTTATTTCCTTTTTTGCAAATGATCATTTTCCAATAATTTCTGCGTCAGCGGATTTCAGTTTTGACACAGTAAACTATAGAAAAGTAAATTGAAACATTTTCGGTGATTTGGAATATCCGTCCGAGTTCGAATTTCTGGCCAGGTGGGTTTTCAAGATTGCCCACTCAGCGAGGGTCAGTTTGCCGAGAAGTTGAGTGATTGCTGAGAGAGCCTGAAAGGAGTATTCCTGGGGGGGGTGTCGGGACCGAAGAAATCGCTTGGTGAAAACGCGATTCATCCGTAACAAAGGCCAATCACGAAATCAGCGAGAAAGGAAAGGGGGTAGTAGTCGATGCATCGGAATCGTGCTTGGACGTCATTCAACTCGAGAAAACTCTTTCACTGCTTTTCGATTACCATCAAACGAAAGCAGTTTCGTTTTAAATTCATTTTATGTTCTTTGGTGACGTAACTTTTATCCTGAGATTTTCAACTCGTTTTTTCACGCTAGAAACATCGCTGTAACTTTGAGGAAAATTTTTTTAGCGGAAAACGCCGACTTGCGGGACCTTCCGTTAACTCTTGAGAATCGACTGTAAAAATTTCAAATTCGTAGGTTCAGCCGTTTTTGAGAAAAGTTCGAAAAACTTTGGTTGGATTTCTTCAGTGGAGCGTTTTGGCTTAATTCTTTGGTCATCAACGCTCGTTTTATGAGAGACATCCTTTCCTTCCGAATTTGCTTCGTTTGTTCAATGTTTACATATCTGAAACCAGGCTTAAGGGGGTCTCCAGCTGAAGAACTCCGCGTATTTTCTTTCACGTAAGCACAATTTATGCTCGTATTATCTGGATGGAAAAAATGCACGCGTTCTTCCGCAACGTAGCTTGGGCGAAGAGTAAATAACGCCTCTTTATGCCGGCTTACGTAGGTCCGCAAGGTCGAGCGGGACTCCAAGAGAGAAAGAGAAAAAGAAAAAAGAAAAGGAAAATCATTCGGAGGATGAAGAGAAGCAACGGAGCGAAAATTCACACTCGGTCTCAATGAACGAATACACCATTTCCTTTTTCCGGAAACATCCGGTGATGAAATGCTTGTTTTCATGAGATGTGTCAGCTCGGCAAATGAACATCCACTCTTCAGAGAGCCCACGTGACTGTAAATGTCATTTACATATGCAACCATCCACTGCCTTTTCCTACCAGCTAAAACGCAACTTTGCGTTACGAGCGTTCCACTTTCATCGCGAAATCTCATCCCATAAATCCACCATTGAAAATTCAGGTTTCAGAATCATAGACATTTTTTGAAAAATTTCAAAAAATCATAGCTCGAAGGGAAAATGTATTATCGAAAATTGGCGAGTATTAGGCCCTTCCACAAGCTGTTTATCATCGACCTTCAAAATTTCAATTATATCGGTCCAGCCGTTTTTGAGAAAAGTTCGAAAAACTCCGAAAACAGGCGAACATTTTTCTGCCTTCGATAGAAATGATTACTTTTTTTCCCCTGCTCGTGTTTCCTCATCCAAAATCACCCAAATTTTTCACCAACATGGAAAAAGGGTTTCCGAACCATACTCGAAATATTTTTGAATGTTATCCTGCATCCATCGCATTCTCCGGTTCTACAGCGACTGAAAAAACAAATATAGAACGCTAACGTCCGAGATGATTAATTTACGACCAGCGATTTGCGGAATTCCTATTTATGGGGTTTCTCCCCATTAATCCAAGTTTCCACCATTTTTTTTAATTTCCCCAAAAATGGCCGTTCGTTACTAATCACCTAGGCTGACTTTAATTACCATTCAGCGCGATATGAACACTAATTTTTTGAGCCGGTTATTATCGACGCTAAAGTGTGACTCTTTCATAACGGTTTTTATGGGATAGCGCGGGGGGCAGTGAAAAATGATTTTCGTGCGCGGGAGCATGCCGCGATTTCCGGCTGTTTACGAGGCTGCATTTTCCCACGGCAAATATCGAGGGAATTAAATGGCCCCTCCCCCGCGAATCGAGCGCAGTTGCGATCCCCAAAAATTTTCTGGTTCGCGGATAATCCCGAAACATCGAACATGCAAATATGGCTTTGGCATTTCATCGGATTCGGGACACAAAACTCCACGCGATATTCCAAAGTTCAAAGGTTCGAGATATCTCGATATATGGAACCGGGGAATCGCGTTGAATTACACAATTTGTGTACGCAGCAGATTTCCAAAGTACAACCAATTTAATCACGTTGAAGTTCGCGTACTCCGATAAGCATTGAAAATTACATTTTTTTGTTTTTTTTTTGTTTTTTTTTTCAAATTAAAAAAAAATGTTTATTTGGTAATTGCGTATGAAACCTATCGAATTCACCCTTTCACCGTCGAAACCCACCCCAATTTCGGATAAGATTCCATTTTGTTATTCAAATTTTGAGCTCATTTTTTTTACGTTCACGAACGTGGGGAGTAGAGTGTTCAGCAATTTCTCGCACGACGCGGACGAGCGCGAGTACCGCTGGGAAAAAGTATTGGATTTCATGCTCACCGGGTTGCTTTTCATCTCGTTATGCCGGGTATATCAAATTTCCTGATGTGCCTCTTTGTAACGATGCGTGCAACGAGCCTCCCGGTGCTCGTGTTCAATTTTCGTTGATCCACTTCGCATACTACGAAATTGTATACGACCGATATCAGGTAAGTCTAATTGCACCCTCTGACGAACTTTCTCGAGACACGGGATACCATTGATACTCAAAAAAGCGAAACATCGTAAAAGCCTTGATTTCGATCAGTCCTCCAAAAATAGACAAACCGACGAAACGTTCGAATCATCGGAAAACATTCGAAAATCCTCTCGGAGTTTTTCGTACTTTTCTCGAAAACGGCTGGACCTAGGATTTTCAAATTTTGGGAGTGGATACCTAAGATATACAGGTAGGTCCCGATACTCGCGAATTTTCGATCAATCGTTTGGGTTTCGAGTTACGGCGACGTTTCTTTCGAACCAAAAAAGTCTTTTAGTTAAAAATACTCACAACGTGTTAATTACCATAGCAAAAAATTACTAGGAGGTTAAAAATCCTTTTAGCAGCATCGTGCACCGAAATATCACCAGATAACGAAACATCAACACTTCCGGTATCGCAGGAAACGAAAGAATTTATCAAATTTTCGTTCACGAAACAAGGAGTCTGAAAAATGCCTTCACTTACGAATCCACAGTCGTTTCTTTCCTTATCCTCTTTTTTCTTGGCGATAGCACGGTCGTTTATATCCCGAAAGTAAAAAAAAGGAAGAATCGGACGATAGGTCGTCCGGCATTGCGCTTCTAAAGTACGAAATTTCCAAGCTTGGCATTGATATTACCGTTTTGGAGTGCGAGGGGCTAACAGGGCCACATCCGGTGGCCTATTGTGGCTCGAATGATCCCCGACCACTATCACACAAGTACGTTGCGGTACTTCACTATCGCGAACACCCTCCCGTTCACCTAACAATACCCACTGGGCGAAATTGGATTTATATCCCTCCATTACGACGAGGCCGCTCGCGACATTGCTCCAAAGCCTAAAAACCTTTCCACCAGATTTTCGAATACCAACTCCCCAACGACGATTCTTTCGGAGTGTCTCATTTGTCGCGAAACAACGTCCTCTTTTTTTTTCCCCACTATCGTGGATAAAGATTCGTCGATTAGCGTTTAAACTCAAGTGGCAAAACTCAAATCTCTTGAACCTTTAAAAAAAAAACGAAAAAAGCTTATCTTTATTCGAGCTTTTGGAAAAGTCAAAACTTTTTTACAAGTAAATATTATTTTATAAACGACTTTTCAATTATTTCAAATAATTAAAAAAAAACTAGTCGAATTTTATCCCCACTGAAAGAGAAAAAAAACATTACTTAGTGCATTATTAATTTATAAATAAATTATTAATGATTTATAAATAAATAAATGTGATATACATTTGAATATAGAAATGTATGGATATGATATGAAATTTATTATACATATAAATATCATATCAATTTTATTATATTTATAAATAATTAATGTAATATAAATTATGTACGGAATTATTTCCGACGGGACCGGAAGTCGTGACAAATGAAGCGTTCGAACACGAATATCTCTCTGTATCTGCAGTAAGAATAATTCAATCGAAGTATTACGATCCGTGTATCGAGGCTTGAAGTGTATAATGGTCGGAGCGAAGAGCACGAGAATTTGAGGTGTATCTCACCGGAAGTTCGAGGGATTAGTGTCGAATACCTATACGAGGAAGTTCCGAGGATCAATTACAACTTCCGATTCCCGATTTATAGTTTGTCAATTTTCCCCTTTTTTTAGTTACTCCAAACGAAATTTAATTAATTAATTCGAAAAAAAAAACGAAATTAAACCAACGGTGAAGAAAATCTATCGCAATTTTCTTTTTTTTTAAGAATCAAAAATGAACATAATTTTCCAAATTGTGTTGAAAATGCTTTTCGTTTGGGTTAAACTGCTTAAAAATAATGATCGATAATTAAAAATTGATTAGTCATGGCTGCTTGCTCTTTTCGTATAATCTGTTTTTGGTTTTCGATTATCAGATACGAACAGTGCCCACGACCAGGTCCTGAAAAATTGATAAATCGTTTCCGCTCCGCAACCACATACAGGTGTAACGTTTTCGAAGGATTCGATAATGGATTGATTAACTATTTACGTTCTTAGTTTTCATTGATCCTCGCGTTGCAAAAGCGTCGTATTTCTGCTCGTGTAAACATTGGGTCGAACCGATAATGCGGATTCGAAAAAAAAAAAAAACCCACCCAACCGCGACACCGACACGAGAGCAAGAATTGCAAATCGTAGCATCAATAGTGGATGAATGCGTTCAATTAGCCGAACAGCTGATACTACAGATCTTGTATATGAGATTTGCATCCTGACAGAATATTAATCAGAAACCTCGTCGTAGCTCGAAACAGAAACGGTTTATCGAAAATCGGCGAGTGGTAGACCCTTCCCTAAGATGATGACTATCTACTGTCAAAATTTCAAGTTCATAGGTCCAGCCGTTTTTGAGAAAAGTTCAAAAAACTCCGACCGGATTTTCTCAGCGGTCATATTTGATGGTGAATTTCGAGCGCAACGTATTCGAATATTTCTATTTTTTAATTTACAATAATTATGACTAATGCATGCAACGATCCTTGCCACTTTTCCCCAAATGATTCCAAGCCAAAATTACTTTCGAAATTTTAAAAAATTTCGTTTATATCCAATTACGTAATTGGAAAAAACAGTTGTATCGATTCTCAGGTGGGGTATCAACGATTATCGAAGTATTCCAATTTGAGGACTCACCGGAAACCCATAAAATATTGATAAACGTTAAAAACGAGTAACTTTTGTCCAGAACTGTACAGGGTGTATCTTTAATCCGTGAGGAGTGAAGGGGCACAGTTTCATCCGCGCAAATATTACATGGCTCGAGTTTGAGTCGAAAAACAATTGTACCGATCCGAGGATTCATCGGGGAAGCCTTTGGATAAAATTCCCATTCGTGCCTCGATATTCGCACGGGTATTAAAAGTTCAAAAACGAGAAGCAAGTGATCGTACCATCGCATCCCTGCAATAATTACAATCAAATTCCCTATCAAATTTCATCCCGAGTTTCATGATGTAATTTGTCCCTTAAAACACTTTTAATAACCTGGAATTAAGAAAAATAATATTCCGGACTGTAATTGATAATGATGACAATTCCATATTTGGGAAGGTACGACTCTGATGAACTTTACATTTTGAGTTCATAAACCTGCACTTCCGGAGCCTCGTGTGTTTTCGTTGTAAATACGAGCAGCCACATCCAAGTGTTTCAGCAAACTGGACAATTACGTTGTCCAAGCTCTCTTCCGGATTGACGAGCCACTAACGAGTTCTCTTCAACATCGTATTCAGCAGTAAGAGATTTAAATAACCCCAGTATTCCAAATACACTGAATACTACAGCATCTGAAAAAATCCTTCCGAAGTTTTTCGAACTTTTCTCCGAAACGACTGGATCGATGAGCATGAAATTTTGACAGCTGACGCCCAATATATTAA
>JAPYZJ010005873.1:0-16551 GCA_030522765.1 Ophioninae sp. B BG-2022a
CCTTTTCCAAACCCACCAAATAAACCTCTATCGCATAGAAGAAGCCTACTCTACGACCTTTTGAAATATCGTGATTTCTGAGATTCTGGAAAAGTGGCCGGAAAAGACGAAAAAAATTTTTTTCCGTTTTTAGACTATTAAAAGGCTCTATTTGATCGGAAATTTTCCGCTGGTTACGAATATGCCCGAGTTTTTGACGAAAGTACAAAATTAGACTGGGTAAATGCAAAAAAACGTTTCTTGAATATTTTTTTCACATTTTCCCCTAGAAATGGAAAGTTCAAGGGGAATCAAATGCTGGATTTATCTTAAAAAATTAATAATAATTCAGTGGTTGATCCGGGAACCATACAAAACCCCCATTTCACGGATGACATTCCTTCGTGGGACACCCTGTATATATAGTTGAAGAGTCGCGTGTTGGGTTTGCAAAGATAATCTTAGGTGTAATTAAAGGAGGTCTGGCTTTTACTCAAGATAGAACCTGGCACGAGACAAGAGAGAGAGAGAGAGAGAGAGAGAGAGATGAAAATATACGTTTTTTAAAATTCCATTGCAGACTTGCATATCGAAAAAAAAAAAAAAAAAAAAACGTCGCGGATTGATCTCGTTGATTCCCCTATTTCCCGTGTCAATATTCGTCTCCGGCGATCGCGAATTTTCACGAAAACCGTGCTTGAAACGCGAGCTCGGAAAAAAAAAAAAAAAAAATTGAATGAACAAATAAAAGAAAAAAAAAAAAGAAAAAACGAAAGAAAAATGGCGCAGATGCGATATAGATTCTCGCGGGAGGTTTTGTCTCCTCGCTTTGGTTCGCGAAGAGAGACACAAGGGGGGGAGTATAAAACATCGCGGTTGAACGCAAACTTTTTTTTTTATCTTTGTTTCTTTTTGTTATCTTTTTTTATTTGTTTTGTTTTTTTTTTTTGCTTCGAAGTTACAAAAGTATTCGCGTGTTTCATGCGACGAGCCATTCGCGAGGACAAATCGAGCGAGGGGTGAACACGAAAGAATTGACGATTTTTTTTTTTTTTTTATTTTCGCACGATTCCACCCGATTCGCCGGCTCGATCGAGCGCGTTATCGAAGGCCCTTAAAAAGGGCCGCCCAAGAGACCCATTCATACCCGATTTTACTCGTCCCTCTCTATTTCAAAAATTTTTTTTTTTTCCGACAAACGACGGTATCGAACAATCGAACCGAGTATTTTCTAATTTTAGGGTACATCGAGGATGCTCTGTTCAGTCTGAAAACGGACAATTTCGCTTGGTTGCATTTTTCTCTGTTTTTCCCTTTGGGAGACATTTATCTTTTTGTTTGATTTTTTTCGTTATATTTCGAAGCGAGCGAAAAAAAAAGAATTTTTTTAAATGATATTTGGGGCTTAGTAGATTTTTGAAAATTTACTTATGTGTAATTAATTAATGTATTGTTCTAATTTTTTAATTTTTTAATTTTTTTATTTTTTTATTGTTTTAATTAATTTATTAATTTTGTAATTTATTTATTTATTGTTCTAATTAATTTATTAATTTAGTAGTTAATTTATTTATTGTTCTACTTAATTTATTAATTTAATAATTTATTTATTTATTGTTCTAATTTATTTATTAATTTAGTAATTTATTTATTTTTTGTTCACACATTTGCATTTTTGATGAAATAATTAAATAAATAAAATTACATATATTTGGATATAATGTAAAAAAAAGTATGGCAGGATAGAGATCAGTAGGTGTACATTTTATTATTCGTAAAAAATATCGAGGTTCGACTGTGTATAGCCTCATTCTTTCGTACGTATGATTTATACTCGTGGAAAGCTATTTATCGGGCGTGTTTTCTCCATTGTGATTGGCACCTGTATTTATGGATAAAATATAGACGGAAGCTCGTGAACCGTCGAGATAAAGCACCGTTCGACGCGTCGGACCAGAAACCGGCTAGGGAGTTCGTTTCGAACGATAACGTTCACGCGAGTGCGCAATACGACCGATACGCTAATGTGGACACCATTATGCAGAGGTCCGAGGTTTTTTTTTTTTTTTTCGTTATATACTTAATAAAAAATAAAAAATAAAAAAATAATTAAATAAATTAATTAATAAAAATAAGAAAACGAATTAATAGAAAAATATTTTTATAAATAAATAAATAAATAAATGAATAAATAAATAAATAAATAATTAAATAAACAAATTAATAAAAATAAGAAAACGAATTAATAAAGAAATATTTGTAAAAATAAATAAAGAAATAAATGAACAAATAAATAAATAAATAAACAGATAAATAAATAAATGAACGAATAAATAAATAAATAAACAGATAAATAAATAAATGAAAGAACAAATAAATAAACAGAAAAATAATTAATAATAATAAATTACTGAACGAATGAATGAGAAATAACGCGAATAAATAAATAAAATAAATAAATAAAGAAACGGAGAAAAATCGATGGCGCACAGACACACGTCGTTCCCGAGAGATCAACCCGACAGATTCGTCAATGTTGGACCCAGTTTGTATAAATAGAATATAACTCCACTTTTCGATCTTGGTTGATTAGTAATAAAAAATTCACCAGATTAAAAAAATATCTTACCTCTGGATCCCCAATTTTGAATTCTGGCTTTCGAGGGTTAGGGATAGGTACCGAATTATCGAGTAGTCTTTTCGAACGAGAGCAGTTCTTTTGGAGTTTGATTTTCGCAAGGGTGTGCGAACGAAACTTTCGGGTGAATAAATAATTAATGAAAATTACGGAGAGTGAGAGAAACGGGTTAATGAGGGTGCAAAACGTTTCGGGCTACGATTCGATCCTAATTGGAGTTAATTTTTGAACAGTATCCGTGAATTAAAAAAAATAAAACAATTTTAAAAAAATAAAAAAAAACAATTTTAAAAAAATAAAAAAAAGAAACGATTAAAGTTTTAGAAAAGTTTGGATAAAAATATATGAAAAAGTTTGGAAAAAAAATTGAAAAAAGAGTTTGGAAAAAATTGGAAAAAGTGGAAAAATTGGAAAAAAAAGTTTGGAAAAATTGGAAAAAAAAGTATGGAAAAAATTGGAAAAATTGGAAAAATTGGAAAAAAAAGTTTGGAAAAATTGGAAAAAAAAGTTTGAAAAAATTGGAAAAAAAAGTTTGAAAAAATTGGGAAAAAAAGTTTGGAAAAAATTTGAAAAAAAATTTGAAAAAAAATCGAAAAATTTTGCTCGAATTTTTCAACCTTGAAGAAATATTCTTTTGAGATATCGCCTTTCGTGCGCGAACTTTCCCTCTGTTTCCATCTCCGGAGCGGAATCGATCACCCAGCTGAATAACATTCTTTATGATTTCTATACGAATCGGAGGGTGAAGAATGAAAACGGATGTACACGCGATCGAATTGAAGGGAAAATCGTAAATTGGATAGGAGACGAAAGGGAGAAAAGAAAGTGCGGCCTGTTTCCCTAATTGGCAAAAGGTGGGCATCTACTCGAGGGCATGTGCAGGGATGAGATATTCGATTCTTCGAGGACTCGAGAAACCTGGGGAACGTGAGATCTGTAGGCGTCTGGATGAGACCTAGGGGGATCGAGTCTTCCCAGATAAATAGATCAGAATTTAATAAAAATGGAATCATATTTATAGTAATAATAATAATGATGAAATAATTACATAAAAAATTAAAAATAAATTAATAGATTCAAATAAAATAAAATAAATAAATATATATAAATAAAATAAAATAAATAAATAGATATAAATAAAATAAAATAAATTAATAGACATAAATAAAATAAAATAAATAAACAGCTATAAATAAAATAAAATAAATAAATAGATAGAAATAAAATAAAATAAAATAATAGATAATTAGATAGTGTTAAAAAAAACCAGCATAAATATCTGAAATATCAGGCAAATAAATAATCCTGAAAACTTACACCAAAAACGTGCCCTTCGTGGCTGGCAAAAATTCCTCTCGTTCCAAAGCTCCAGATTCATCTCCAACCTCAAAACTGACGCTGAAGTATTCGCTGCTGGATACCTGGGAAATAAAACGGAATAAAGTATTTTATAATTGAATAAAAAAAAATCAAAAAAAAAATTTGCAATGTAAAAACGATTTGTACTATTATTGGTCGTTTATTGAATAATAAATGATTTGGTATAGATACTTAAATAAGTAAATCGACGAAGAATCCAATACACGAATAAATGAATTATTCAAAAGCGACTAGTACTCAGGAAAAAAAAAAAAAAAAATCAATGTGCCTCGTTCATCATATTAGCAGTTGGGAACGTGTATATTTTGCTCGCAGCAATTCGCGATCAATCGAGGCTCATTAGCTGGACGTAAACACACGAGGCGATTGAATGTCAAACAAAAGTCCGGTAGGCTGAAAACCGAGATTTTATTTACCCTGGCAATTTAGCATTCCATCGAGAAAATTCCATTACCAGGGGATCTGCTATTCGATCTCTACAATCAGCAAATAATAAGGGACTTTGGAGGGAAAGAAAACACCTAGGAGCTAAAATCAGTTTATCCTTTTACCCGATAGAATTATAGAGTCGTTGATCGAAATGGATTTTGGAAACAATTGGACAGCTAGCCAAGTGCCCAATAATTATGCAATTTCCGGTTCGCGTATCAGGTGAAAACGAAAAATCGTTAGCCCAGAGTGATGTTCCATTTTCTCCCAGTTGCCTACAGCTACAAAGTTGGAAAAAATCCATTCTCTCAGTCCGATATTGAAAATATTAAAAAAAAAAATTTTTTCTTTTGATCCTAGATTTTTATTATTGATAACGGTTCTAGCTTTTCCAATAACGGATCGACAAAATTCGCCTGGAAGTTTGACGATAATTAATAAAGCCATTATTGGACACCGGAAATGGAAAGTTTTCAATGTCCCGGAGAATTATGGTCAACCGGATGTCCCAAGGGTACAAATGTGGTCTGGAGGAAACCCAATAGCCTGGTAGTCTCCAGCTAAATCTCCGAAGGCGTTCGATTCAACCAACTTCCGGTTATCCGAAAATCGTAACTAATCGCCAACCGTTATTCCATTGTTTGGTTCCTCTAGTGGGAACGAAACAAGAGAAATCGATCAATGAATCGCTCGGTTGGAATACGACACGATAATGGTCATGCAAGATTCCAAAGTCCGTGTTTTTGTTCAATTATTTTTAGAGGTTAGAGAAGAGATTTAAATTTTGAAAGATACGGGATGATGACCAAACGTGATTGAGAACTAAGTGAATCAACAACTAACCCAAACCGCTGAAAACTGAATTTCACTTTTTCGTTTCCCTTCTCATCTATTTCGCCAGCGTCGTCAATATATTCTCACATTCGTGTATACTCGGTAAAATAAATATTTCTAAAGGACAGACACGGGTCAGAATACGTTAAAGTATATATTTATATACAGGGTGACCGGAAAGTCGACCTATTTTTTCAAAGGGTTTATTAGTAGAGGTCATTTGCAACAAAAAATGTCCCATCAACTTGGGGTCGGAAATTTATGGTTATTGAGATATTGATGTTTTTCTGTTTTCTGAAGAATTTTCTGATTTTCTACCTAAAATAAAAAATTGAGAAAAAAATACGCTATTATAAACGACGATTTGATACTTTTCTCAGAGACCAAGAGTTACCGATTATTTAAAAAAAAATTGTTCATCTAAATTTTACATAATACGAAAATTAAAAAACCAATTTTTGACCCCCAGTTGATGGGACATTTTTTGTTGCAAATGACCTCTGCTATAACCCCTTTGAAGATATAGGTCGAATTTCCGGTCACCCTGTATTATACAGGGTGGTTATACGTGTACTATCGCTTTTCTCCAGTCGTCATAAATATTCGACGAATCGAGGGAATTCGTAAATCAAACACCAGCCTTTTTACGTACACAAATTCTACGGTTTCGCGAGATACAAATATCAGTTGGTCTCTCTCTTTCTCTACTGCTCCTGATATTCAAAATTGTTTCCCAACAGAGCATTGAATAATGGATGCTGTGCAAATAGCCGTATGGAAAAAACGATTTTATCCATTTGTTCATGTCCCAATACCCCTCAGAATACAACTACCAGTGAGATTAACTCGATTGATTAGTTCCTTTGGGAAATGGAGCTTGATGAAATAACCAAACAACCAGTTAACCTGAAAATGGTCGCAAAAATCGTCGTAATATTTTCATAAAGAAATAATGAATTAATTAGCAAAACAATGAAGTTAAAAAAAAATTTGAAAATCGATTTAAACGTTTGCCTCGTTTTCCCTGGGTTGAAAAATTCATTGAATAAACTGAATCAAATAAAGGCGATGTATTTTTTTTTTTCTTTTACCAAGAATTTCCATTCAGGGTTTATATTTCATTTCATATTCATCGTTTTTAATCATCCGTGAAAATACAGCTCTTCGAAACGAGATGAATATTCAAAGCTTCATGATGTACATCAAAATTCAAGAAAAATAAAATCTGACGTCGTTATATACGATAGCCTCAACACCTGATAAAAAAAAATAGTGTTTGTATTGGGTTGGAAAACCACTTTCTTGCCAACCCAATACGAACTTTCCAAAATGAAAACAAAGTAAAATTGACAAATTTTAAAAATATCTGTTACTCAAAAAAATGGCATTTTTGAACGGTGCTATCAGGACTATTCTACCTTAAAAGAAATTATTCGTTGCGTGAACTAGGATCGAGTGAAGTATTGATTTTTACGGTTTTCAAAAATTCTTTTCGAACAAACGTTCATATTTTCTTGTCTATTAATATTATGTAATTTTTCATTTTGTCTAACCAGCATATTTTATAGGTTTGTTTTTCCGTAAAAAAAACACTATTTTTAAAAAAATCGACGTTAAAAAAAGAATTTTTATTAGCCAGAAAGGAAACTTTAAATGGTCCTGATGAAAACACAGAAGCAACTTTTTTAAATCCACAGAAGTCAGAATTATGTGTAGATCAAAAAAAAAAAAAAAAAAAAAACGAAAAAAAAAAACAAAAAAAAACCAAAAAACAGAAAAACGTCATTTTTATCGTAAAAAACGTAGCAACGTAGCAGAGTTTTAACCGTAAATAATATGAGGGTTGAAAGTGAACGAGACTGGAGATATAAAAGTGATCTAAAAGATCTCTTCGGGTAGACGAAAAGGAAAGACTTTGGAAAAAGCGTCGGTCGCATCAATCTGACTTCTGCTCTGGGTACTTTACATGCATATCGATTCGCCATCAAATCTCTCACCGGTTCTCATCTCTTTTCTCCCGATATCGTGAAAATGGAAACCCCGGAGTAAAATCGTACTTCGTCCTCGTGATTCTTTCTCTGGACTGCGCCAGTGATACATCACGAAAATGCCACGTATCGCCATTCTCATATTTTTTTATTCGCCCTGACGTCTTCTGCTGATTTCGTGGTCTGCACTTCCGGTCAGTGCAAAAGGCTAAAAAAATGTCTTCGACAAATTTCCAAATCCAGTTTCTTGTTTTTTTATTTTTTTCTCGATTATAGAAAGCTCACGAAAAATTTTCGAAAAATTACCCAACTGACACTGCCAACTTACTCGTTTCGACTGGGACTTTTCAAAAATAGTTTATTTTTATTTCGATTGGAAAAAAACCGTCAATTTTTGATAATGCAATTTTTTTTCGAAATACTGTACATTGGAAATGAGAACGATGAAGATAACGACAAATTTTCTATCGATTTTTCCAAAAATGAAATTTTTTTAGGTTAGAATTTTTAAAAATCGAAAAAAAATTTCAAAAACGAAAAGAGATCGTGGCCCGATCGTTTTTCGAATGATTCACGATGAGCTCGAAATACACTCGGTCTTGTGAAGGACGAAGCAACCCGGAAAATTATACATCAGCCACTCGAGGCACTTTATCCCTTTCAGGGAAAATCGTTGAACGTCCAGATGAATGAGATGGGAAACGGTTGAGCGGAAAATCCGATAGGAACGCGGGAAGAAAGATCGTGTTTATTTTCCGTCAGTTATTAATCGTTTTGTTTGGGTTTGTTTGGGTTCGTTTGGGTTTGTTTGGGTTCGTTTGTGTTTGTTTGGGTTCGTTTGGGTTCTCGTTCGCCACGGATCGAGCTAGAATAAAAAAAGAAATCGTGCAATTGCGATTGCAGCGAGCCAGTCCAAACGAACCCAAACAAACCCAAACAAAGTCGGAAACTCGTTTTTCGATGTATAAAAATTAATATTATATCAAAAGGTAGCGTCCTCGAACTATACGAAAACGATGACATTAAGGTCCCCGAAGTAACCAAAGTGATATATTTGGTGGTGTCCTCGAAACAGCCAACGTTAGTGAACCTTCGGTGAATACTTCTTCCCTCGTTCGTAAGATTTATCATCAATTGCACTTTACCGTTGCATCGTCGATCTTTCTCGTATATTTTTGCCACTTTTATACAGGGTGTCTCGAGCGAAAGTTCAAAATCTTTTTACCGCCAAAAAAAAAAGCCAGTATAAAATAAAAAATTGTTTCGAAGAAAAGTTGTACCATTTTTAGGTTAGAAGAAAACTGCAATATCAATTTGAGTCTTAGCTACGAGGGTCAAGGTCATACGAAGGTCAAGGTCAAACGAAGGTCAAGGTCATACGAGGGTCAAGGTCAAACGAAGGTCAAGGTCATACGAAGGTCAAGGTCATACGAGGGTCAAGGTCAAACGAAGGTCAAGGTCATACGGAGGTCAAGGTCATACGAAGGTCAAGGTCATACGAGGGTCAAGGTCAAACGAAGGTCAAGGTCATACGAAGGTCAAGGTCAAACGAAGGTCAAATCCCAAATTTTATCGAAAGAGACTTATTCTTTATCGTGAATTTTTCTAGCACTCTTCGACACCTTTTTTGTACAAAAAAAAAAAAAAATTTTTTTTGGAAATTCGAGGCGTAAAATAGAGCAAAAAAATTCGCACGAGTCCACACGATGCATCGATGACGAAAGATGATTGGGAAAAAAAACACATAAACAAAGAAGCCAAAGAAGGAAGGGGCAGGAAGAGATTCGAAGGGAGAGTGCTCAACGGCATTTGGCGCCCGATTAGCAATTCAAATGATCGGTAGAGAGAGAGTGGATTTGCCACTGAGTCGGATGCGAGCGAGCCGGAGAAGCGTGAATTGCTCCAAAGTGCAAGGGTTGTCCTGAACAGTTACCGAGAGCTTGCTGCATATCCATGTATCTTGTATACAGGGTGGCCAAAATAATTAACTGCACGGCCCAAATTTCAAAGTTTGGATTTGTTTGGGTTCGTTTGGGTTTGTTTAAGGAGGTTGTGAATCGGCTCGATCATTGTTCATCGAAAAAACATTTTTTATTGCGAAATTCAAAAAATTCAAGGTCACGCCAAATTCGAAACAAAAATCCATCTAATTAATCAAATTCAATGATTCGATCGAACTTTAATTTGATTGGGTTTAATTAATCAATTTATTTAGTTTTGTTTGGGTTTGTTTGGAACCAAAATAATTAATTGCACGGCCCAAATTTCGAAGTCCGAAGAGTTTGTTTGGGTTCGTTTAGGTTTGTTTAAGGATTTTGTGTAACGACTCGATCGATTTTCCACGATAAATTTTGTTCATCGAAAACAAAAAAAAAAAAATTTTATTGCAAAATTGAAAAAATTCAAGGTCACGCCAAACCCAAAGAAAAATCCATCTGATTAATCAAATTTAATGATTGAATCGAGCTTTAATTTGATTGTGGTCAATTAATCAATTTTTTTCGTTTTGTTTGGGTTTTAATGATTTAATCAAATTTAATGATTCAATCGAACTTCGATTTGATTGGGTTCGATTAATCAATTTTTTTAGTTTTGTTTGGGTTCTAATGATTTAATCAAAATTTAATGATTCAATCGAACTTTAATTTGATTGGTTTCGATTAATAAATTTTTTTAGTTTTGTTTGGGTTTGTTTGGGTTTTAATGATTTAATCAAATTTAATGTTTCAATCGAATTTCGATTTGACTGAATTTCGATAAATTAATTCAATAAAACCAAACGTTTAATTTTGGACGTTTATCTTTTGGGTCACCCTGTATATACAGAGCGGTATTTCGATCTGTATATAGGACAGGATATAACGGAGGAATGCGAGCTTATGTAAACGCAACTTCGGGAATAATGTCGATGGACATGCGGGTATACGTGTTCGTTCCCTTACGTCGTACCAAAACGCCCGCAACAACGATTTCACCGAGTCACCGAATGCTCCTCTTACGTTGGTGGGCGGTATTGGCCTGTCTTATCATTGTGACGCAACTCTCTTTCGACCCAGCAATTTTCTCGCTTGTGAACTTTCTCACCCTGAACAATCCCGCACTCTTGCCTTTTCCCATGCTAGACACGCCCCCCCCCCTTCGCTATCTCGTTTTTTCTCTATCGTTTGTTTAACCTCACTTTTTACTATTTTTATTTATTTGATAAATGGCTTTTTTATTTATAGAAAAATGTCACAAAAGTCAGCCTAAAATTTCAATAAAAATGAAATTTAATAAAAAATAGAAATTTTTTATTCTATTGGTTCTGTGATTTCGGAAATCGAGTACCCTAACCTCTTTTCCCTTTTTGAAATCCCAAAAAAATTACCAAAAATGATAAATGACCGTTTAACCTCACCTTTTTTTACTATTTTTATTTATTTGATAAATGTACTTTTTTATTTATAGAAAAATGTCACAAAAATCAGCCTGAAATTTCAATAAAAATGAAATTTAATAAAAAATAGAAATTTTTTATTCTATTGGTTCTGTGATTTCGAAAATCGAGTACCCTAACCTCTTTTCCCTTTTTGAAATCCCAAAAAAAATTACCAAAAATGATAAACGACCGTTTAACCTCACCTTTTTTTACTATCTTTATTTATTTGACAAATGTACTCTTTTATTTATATAAAAATATCACAAAAATCAGCCTAAAATTTCAATAAAAAACAAACATAATAAAAAATAGAATTTTCTTTTAAATCTATTAGTTCTCTCATTTCAGGCATCACAGTACCCTAACCTCTTTTCCCTTTTCGAAATCCCCAAAAATGACCAAAAATGATAAACGACGTAAAACCTGTAAAAAATTCAATCAGTTAAAAAAAAAAAAAGATTTTTTCGCCAAACGTTTCTCAAAATTCTGTTTTCCTGCCTAAAGTCTGGCTTCCCCTAGACCAAACAAGTCGAAAATGGAGTATCAACGAAAAGGTATCTATGAAGTGAAACAAGGTACTTCAATTACGTTCATTTGTTTGTTTCGAGGGCCCTCGAACCAAATGAAATGAACAGTCGTGTTGTTATTTCTGTCGTGGCTGCTTTGTACTCGAAGTACCCCCCCCCCCTCCCCCTCCTCCTCCAGCCCTCGGTAACTCGAGCTCTCGTAAATGTAGACACAGGTACACTTTCGGTACTCCATCCCGTGTAACGTCGGATCGCACGCGTTGCGAAAACTTTTACTCCTCTGTCCCTCTCGACTCTTCACTCTTGTCTCGCTCACCCAAAGCCTGAGAGCCGAGGTTTACGTACAACGGAAATTGCCAATTGAAACTCTCTCGTTCTGGCGCGTGGAATGCTCCTGACTCACGATAATTATAATCACCTACATTGCCCCCCGAGATTTCGTTATCGCGCACTTCCCCCCCCCCCCGGCTCTCGCTTTGAAACTTCATTGTTTTCGGGATTGACACTCGGTAAAAGGATATTTTTGTTTCGTGCTTCCGAGCTTTGTTACCTTTGACCATGTTTCACACAGCGTTTAAAAAAAAAAAGACAAAGGTTAAATTGAAATTTACGAAAAGTAGGTCCTTTAGAAGAAAAAAAAGTCGCGACAGTTGGGAAAAACGTAGTCGTGGAAAAAAATGTTTCCTACGAAAGTTTGACTGTTCGATAGACTGCTTTCAATGATAGGACGAATAATTTTTTTGGACCTCACGCACGTGATTTATCGCGACGACTTCCGGTTTTTCGAATAGAAACGGACATTTCGACATTGACCAAGGGATAGGTGATTTTAAGACGAAACCGTTCGAAAAAAGTTCACTTCTCTATCTTGAAAAACAAGGAAGTTATGGGACTTTGAAAAATATCGAAAGTTATTTTTTTTACCAGGGTCACCCTGTATATCGGAGAGATTTTTTTCGCGAAAAAAATATGTAGCGATCGTGCTCATTTTTCGTCACGTAAAGACGAAGAAGTTTACAGTTATTTTCGTTTAATAAGAAAAAAAAAAAAAAAAAAATAAAATGAAATAAAAATAAAATAAAAATAAAATAAAAATAAAAATAAAAATAAAATAAAAATAAAATAAAAATAAAAATAAAAATAAAATAAAAATAAAATAAAAATGGAATTAAAATAAAATAAAAATAAAATAAAAATGAAATTAAAATAAAATAAAAATAAAATAGAAATAAAATAAAATAAAATAAAATAAAATAAAATGTAATTTTTGTTAATTAAAAAATGGGTAAAAATAAGTTTACCTGGGAACGGGAAAGCTTGTGTCGATGACGATTCGTGTGAGATCCATCCGTGGAAGGGGCGCTCGGTACCAAAAGCCGAGGGCTGTACTCGCTCGGGCTATTGTAATTCTGCTGATGCTGATGCGGCTGCGAGTGATAGCGATTGTGGGTTTGGTGATGCAACTGCTGTTGCTGCTGTTGGCTCTGATGGGAAGATGTGCCGCCGGTCACGAGACGATGCTCCCCGGTGTCCAGCATGCTCGTCCCGAGGGCGTCGAGCTGGGTCAACGACCTCGAACGAACCTGCAACGTTTTCAAATAAAACAACAACAAAAAAACATTATTTCAAAAAATTCGTATATGATTTTCATCGCACGACATTTTTCAAATCACGAAAACTTCTCAACTCAAATTTTTTGTCATTTTTTAAAACATTTTTTATATAAATGACGTTTGGGTTCGTTTGGGTTTCGTTTCCTAAAAAAAGGCAAAAAAGCTCGGCAAGCTCGAGAAATAATTTTTTTTTGAATAATTATTTATCTATTATTCACATAATAATAATAATAACAATAATAATAATAACGGATGCGAAATAGAAAAAGAAATTCAATAAAACTTCAATCATGATTGAAAGAAATATAATAAAAAAATTAGAAATTGGAAAATCATTGGGCAATTCAAAAAAGATTGAAAAAATTGAAAAATAGTTGTAAAATTAAAAAAAACACTTTAAAGAGTTGAAAAATTAATTTAATAAAAAATCAAATTTTCTATTGAATAAAAAAATACTTGCGGAAATAAAAAAATATTAAAAAAAATAATCCACTCGTCTCTCTGCGAGAAATTGTTTTCCCTTTTTCTTAAAAAGAGAGAAACAGAGAAAAAAAAATTTCTCAGAGAGGGATGGGAAGAAAGAAAAGGGAAAGTACGTTCGTGATTTTCCACCTCCGTCAAAATCCACATCTACTTCCGTTTTCATCTCGGGCCGCATTTCCAATGCGCGTGGATACAACGCGTGAAATTTCTGTTTGTATAGGAATTTTGTATAGCCGTACAGGATGTGAGCCTGATCACTCCCAGCGAGAACGTATATTTTCCATTAGTCGACAGTTTGTCCGTCGGGGATTTTCGCCTGTCCAGAAACTGTCGAGAATCCCCGGGGCGATTACACTCCTCGTGTACGTATTCGGGAAATCAACCGGAAATCCTTGTTTTCTTTTTTAATTAAAATAAATATTGCTTATACGGAATTTTATATTCGGAATTCATTAATTCAAGAAAGTATACTTTTTTTCAACGATGATAACGATAACTCTTTTGGAAAAAAAAAATCTTATTCCCTCTTTGTTTATACGATTAAAGTTGATTAATAATGCATTTTTTGTAATTACATTTTTTACATTTTTTGATCAATAGCTTTTACTATTAATTACTCAAATAGTTCTTTCATTTGTGGAATGAAAAAAAAAGAATTATTATTTTTAAACTAAAAAATAATTATTATTATTTTTCAAATTAATACTTTATCACAATTTCAATTTTTTTTCTTAATAAAAATTGATCGTTTTCCATCATTGCATTTTTATCATTAATTCAATAAAATTGAATTAGATATTATTAATTATTATAATATAATATATATTATAAGTAAATAAATAATAATATTATTTTTTATCGAATAAAATTATTGTTCCAGCATTATTATTTTTCGAAATAAAGTTAGTGAAAAAAAAGTCGATTGTTGCAGCAATCGGTTGGTTTCCCAGAGCCACCCGATATATCACAAGGGATTTAAAGAGATTGCTTTTCCTTCTCCTTCCTGGTATGCCATAACTTTGGTTGGGGCGATCAGGGGTGGGGGGCATGATGAATCTTTAAGGAATTGAGACGGAGATGATCGTAAAGGGTATGTATTTGAGGTTATCAGGGCGTGGATGAAAACGGCTCGCGTTATACGCACACGTGTGAACACATTCTATACACATACAAATATATATACACATATATTTGGTAACGTGTCAGTCGAACGAAGGAAAGTGGAAAAAAGGAAGAAGCGATCGGGACAATAAAAACAGATCGGAGTCTATCGGAATTTTATGGGGAATGGACCACTTGCAAATAGACTCGTATCCACTCCCTTTTATATATTATCGTAGGAGATTCTTTTTCGTCTTTTTTTTTCTGCCATTTACACGTGTCTTTCGGGAAAGAAATTTAGATGTTATCGAGATGGGACCTTTCGGAGATAAAGTCGTATCAGGTTACCTTTGATGCTCGAATGTATCAAGAAAGAGTCACGAAAAACTTGTTTGGGTTTGAATTTGTGTTTGGGTTTGTTTGGGTTGGCTTCGATACTCAAATATATCTTGAAAGAATCAAGAAAAATTTGTTTGTGTTTGGGTTTGTTTGGGTTGCCTTCGATGCTCGAATATATTTTGAAAGAATCACGAAAAATTTGTTTGTGTTTGGGTTTGTTTGGGTTGCCTTCGATACTCGAAAATATCGTGAAAGAGTCACGAAAAATTTGTCCAAACGATAAGTTCATTTTTTCAAAATATTCGTGAACAAAAAATTTCGTATAAATATCGATTTGTTTGGGTTAATATTGTCATCTTAAAAAATTGTAAAACTTTGTAAAAATTTTAAAAATTGTAAAACTAAAAAATCGGTGACTTTTTTGAAACTGATCGGATAAAAAATCTTTTAAAAAATTGTAAAAATTGTAAAAATTGTAAAAATTATAAAAATTGTAAAAATTATAAAAATTGTGAAAATTGTAAAATTTGTAAAAATTGTAAAAATTGTAAAAATTGTAAAAATTGTAAAAATTGTAAAAATTGTAAAATTTGTAAAAATTGTAAAACTAAAAAATCGTTGACTTTTTTGAAACCGATCGGATAAATCCGTTGTTACAGAATTTTTTTAATAAAAGATTCCCTCCGTTCGTCGATTTGTGAGCGATCGCACATTGCAGAGGGCGCCTCATTCGATGACTGGAAAATAACAGGAGAGCGAGCGATTTCCACGAGCAGTTAATATCGCGGGGCACGAACTATACGAGTCTTCTCATACGCGCGATAAAAATTTTATCACCCATTGTTAAGACCTACTTTTCTATTATGAAAGTCCTGAACCCCTTCTCGAGGAATCGAATATACGGTTGAATCGAAAGGGATTACAAAGACGAAGACACTTTTTGCGCATACACGGTGGCTCGTCGAAAGGGTTACGAGCGGCCATTTTGAAACGTATGCAATAAACCTCGTGATAAGAAAAGACGAAAAGTTTTTTTTTTACCTCTAGATAGGAAGGTCTGGGGGAAAAAAACGTCACCCTGTACAAACGTACGTTATATGTACCTAGGAAGCTTTTATTCGATATTAAAAGAGGATGAACACGCTTCTCCTCATACCCGCAGAACTTCTGATCGAATAACTCGCCTTTTTATCGCTTTTTTTCTCTCGTCACTCCAAGGATTACTTCGAGGTCTTTACAAATCCAGCTTCCACCTGGAAAACGCGCATCCCTTCCAGAACGGAAATAAAGTGTGCGGTTCCCTCTCGGCTTATTTCCAATCCTCATCTTCTCTCGCGTCATTTTTCGCTACCGCGGTTTTCGATAGCTTTCGAGACTCCAAAGACCAACCAAATAAATCGTTTCTTTTCTTCGCCCAAGAACTTCCAGGACTTCGAACTCGTCCTTCCCGAAGATTCTCGAGTCCAATTTTTAGGAATGACTTTGTACATTGCTGACGCAATTTCCGACCTGCGGTGACGTTTCAGAATTAACAAGGGGACGGTTGGTGGTGAACCTTTGTTTCCACAGGCACACCCTGTAAGTATCCGGAATTTCTGAGAGGGGCGAGTAAAAGCTGAAGAGTGACGCGATGAAAGAAGCTACGGCCACGACTTGACCACATACGCGTTCATTTGCGCGATATGAAGCGGGTGTCCCAAAAATCGGGCCGGAGCATAAGCGGGATCGATAGATCGTTAAATTTTGAAGAGAAAAGTCCTCTCGCACTTTTTTGTCCGAAGTGCCATTCTCCGTATATTAATTCATGAGTGATGGCCAACCC
>JAPYZJ010005874.1:0-18227 GCA_030522765.1 Ophioninae sp. B BG-2022a
AGTGCGTTATATATCAATGCAAAATTTGAATTATCAACCGATTTCTTATTTTGATCCGATTCGCCCTGTGATCCGATTCGCCTCGGTCTACCCTATAAATATATATTTATGTTTATGTGTACTCCCCCCACAAACCCCAACCCCCAAAAGCAACCACGGAAGTCATAAAGCCTCTCCGGCAAATCTTTTCATTATCGCTTCTCGTAAGTGAAACGTATATCATACTAAGCGGCCATTTCGTTGGCATTAACTGTACCTAGTAGATGGGGTTGGTCATAGAATGGTCGTTTTTGGGTCCAGCAAACCTCAACCACCTAGGGGTGGTTTTTCTCACTCTTTCGTCTTACATCCATATAAAATGGAAATATTGATACACCCTGTGTTTAGAAATTCACCTGAAAGTACTCAGGGGTTGATAATGGTCAAAAATGTATTTCGGGGCAACCGTGCGCATCGATAATGATTTATCGATATCAAGTCGAATCTCCTATTGAAGTTCTCATCGTTGCAACGAAATTTCTTTTCTCTTTTTTTTAGTTCTTTAAATCCATTATTTGGGGTAATATTTTTTTTCGTATTTGAATTCTAGGTTATTATAGTGAAGATTTGTATTGTTGTTGAGGTATTTTACTTAGGATTTTGGTGAAAAAAAAAATGAGAAATTAAACAATGATTTTCGTTGTGTCACCAATTACCCCTCCGCAAACACCCTGCGAACGTGAATCATCCAAGAGTCCCTTTAGAAACATCCAGATATTTCCCCATTGGTTGCAATCAGATGATTCATTTTTGCGACCTCCAAAAATATGGAAAAAAAACTTGATACCAGACATCGTTGATCAGCTGGTTTCCATAAGTTAGAAACAAACCCAAACAAAAACATGAAAAAAAAACTTAATACCAGGCATTGTTGATCAGCTGATTTCTATAAATTCGAAACAAACCCAAACAAACCCAAACAAAAACATGGAAAAAAAAACTTGATACCAGACATCGTTGATCAGCTGGTTTCCATAAATTGAAAACAAACCCAAACAAAAAAATAGAAAAAAAACTTGATACCAGACATCATTGATCAGCTGGTTATCATAAATCGTTGCTATTCGAGTGATTGCTAATTTTCCTTCGACTTTCGCAATTCCAGTGGAGCGATGAGGTGTATACTATCAGGAGGGGTAAAAGTATCGCGAAAACGTCAAAGAGCGATACTGGATACCGAAACTTTTCTCATTTGGACTATCCCTTAATAAGGATAAAAGAGACCGAGGCAAGGGGAGTAAGGGGGGGTTTAAGGGGGTTTGGGATAGAAAATATAAGAGAAGAAAAGTATACTTTTCTGGTATTAGCTATCAACAGAGATAACGCATTGATATATAGCTAACAGATACGAAAGAATCGTGGGAGTTACCCAATGTTTCGGCAGCTTACGTTTGCCCCCCTTGGTTTTGGGTATTCCGTGGTCGGGGCCGTTTTCGAAGCTAATAAAATGATAACGACCAGGGCTGAGTGACGCACGAGCCAAGAGAGCCCAAGTGAGCCGAAAAGCCAGTGGGAGTTCAACGTCATACGGGCTTTTTACTTTTACGTCGACAGTACGAAATTACGGACATAGGCTTTATGACTGGCGCCCCATATACTGTTATAAAGTGCTACTGAGAATGGACCCCAGAATGGACGTTCGCCTGGATGAATCGTAATCGAATTTACTGACGGTTTAACTGTCACTGTCGAGATCGAATAAACTGAAACCATAATCCAGTTATAAAAGCTTCTAATCGGTTATTTTTAGCTCCAATCGATCCATCAGTGAAAAAAAAATGGAGTCCTTGAAATTTTAGCTTGATAATAATTACAAGCTGATAACACAAAATTATCATCATAAAATTGGAACTCCAGCCTTTTGTTGTCAGATTGCACGAAAATCTCTATATTTTCTGGATGACGCCTGTAAAAAGTTCATCCCAGTTCTAGCCTACAGCCAACGACATTGATGGCCTCTTTCGCTACCCTGCCTATGGACCCCATCGACCAACCAGGCTTTTCAAGAGATTCTTTACTGTTGTCATTAAAAAGCCCTGGCGCCCAATTCGATGAATCACGGTCGTAAAACATCTGGGCTTTACCGTTTTTTTTTTTTTTCGAGATTCGTTTTGCGTATTTGCAACCTCATGCGAGGATTCTGGGGAAGGAAGAGAATTTTAGCCCTCGATGTGGAGGAGTCATCTAGGGGATGAACTTTATCAAAAGTTGTAGACATTTAGATTGCTGTAGTCGAAATCTCTACTGAAATCTAAAATCTATGGTAAGTTCTGAAATCTAAAATGTATAGTGAAATCTGAAATGTAATATTTATGCTGAAATCTGAAATCTAAAATCTATACTGATATCTAAAATCTAAAATGTATAATGAAGTCTAAAATGTAATATCTATGCTGAAATCTGAAATCTAAAATCTATACTGAAATCTGAAATCTAAAATCTACACAGGAATTTGAAATCTAAAATCTATACTGAAATCTGAAATCTGAAATCAATACTGAAATCTGAAATCTAAAATCTATACTGAAATCTGGAATCTAAAATCTATACTGAAATCTGCAATCTAAAATCAATACTGAAATCTGAAATCTATACTGAAATCTGGAATCGAAAATCTATACTGAATCCTGAGATCTAAAATCTACACTGAAATCTGAAATCTAAAATCTATAATGAAAACTGAGATATAAAATATATGCTGAAATCTGAAATCTGGAATCTAAAATCAATACTGAAACCTAAAACCTATCCTAAAATACACTTTCTAGATGAGATTGTTCTGAAATCCACTCGCAAATAACTAGAAGTATACCCTAGAGATTTTTGGAATTGGAAAGACCTATGACTCTTCAATATTCATTAAAATTCTTTATTCATTCTCACCAACAAACACTCCGAAAAATCAAAAATTTCATCAACCACCAAAAAATAGCTAACTTCGTGAATCCAAGTGATTCGTCTGCTCTATCCACTCAAGGATGTTACAATCCAAATGAGATTCAATACAAAGTTACATCAAGACACGAATCAAATTCTTTTTCCTTTTCGCCACCAGCTCCTTCCTCTTTCAATTTTCGATTTTCTCATCAATTCCAAAACCCTTCGCACTAATATAGAAAACCATACCAGCAGCAAAAAAATCCATAGGTGTGAGGATGTTTCAGGAGGTTGACGTCGCAAACCGGGTATCGGGTATTCTTGACGAGCATCAGACCGTTGAGCCATGGGATTGGATCGTCGGAATGCGTGTCTGATCTCCCCCCTCCCCTGCCGCGTTTGTACAGCGGACTCATTTTTTTCGATGCTTTTTTCCACCTCGACACAATTCTTGTTTCCACCCCCCCCCCCCCTCCTCCAACCCCTCTCCACGTCATTCGTTCTCATCGCAACCTTCCCGATTCTCTCCAACTGGTATTCTCGTTTCGTTCTAGGTTTGCCTTCAGGCTCTGTATGAACCTCCGGGGGGACCGGGTCTCCAAGATTTCCCGTGTGTTTTCAACACAGGAACGAACTTTTCTCGGAGATCGCGAAACACGTTGGGACGCCAAGGTTGAGGGGTTGGAAGGTTTGGAGGGTGAAAGGTGGTGGAGAATGAACGAGAATTGGAGGGAGGAGAGAGGAAGGACGAAGAAGCTTTAATCTACGCGCAAGATACGTGAGGTGTTTGCGGTTGAAGCACAACCCTATGCAGACTTCACCTCTTCCCATAGCTTCGAGTCTTTCTGGGCTTCGCTGCGCACCGGACGGATTTCCCTTTTCACTAACACCTCCCGATTCTCTTTTTTTCTCCGTTTATTTTATGGGGTATTCACTGGTTGCTAAGAATTTGCAAAATTCCGTTTGTACTTCCGGTTTGCTACTGATTCATTTTTTCAGACCTGTGGTACTGAAGGAACGCTCTGGGAGTTCGTAGAATTTCGTTCGGTAGCAAAAACTACGGAATTCTCGCGATTGGCGTTACGTCGGTATTGCAGAACAGGGCTGTTAATACGTATATATTTTCTAAACGGGTCTTCAGATTTTTACAAAATTTTCTCGGACGATGTTTTATTAATAGACGAAGAGCTGTGCGAGAAATTTTTTGAATGGTAGAAGAAAAAAAAAGTCGATCGTGTTACCATCCGAGCTCGTGATTGGAAGGATGAAAAATTACAAGTCTGGCTAGTGTCATGAATTGGAGAGCGATTGGCGTTACGTCGGTATTGCAGAACAGGGCTGTTAATACGCATATATTTTCTAAACGGGTCTTCAGATTTTTACGAAATTTGCTGCAACGATGTTTTATTGATAGACGAAGAGCTGTGCGAAAAATGTGTTGGATGGTAGAAGAAAAAAAAAGTCGATCGTGTTACCATCCGAGCTCGTGATTGGAAAGATGAAAAATGACAATTCTGGCTTGTGCCATGAATTGGAGAGGAACAGAGCCGAGTTTGAAGCACCCATTTTGGTAGCTCAATCGTTTCGTTCCGACAAACATCGACCGTTTCGAACCGTCTGTACCGAGAAACTTGGTGTTCGACTATGCGTCAAAAAAAAACCGAGATTATTCTTGTTTTTCGTGAATCGATGCAATGCAAATGGCTGGTCGGTTTGAGGAGAAGCATTCTACTTAATTCAACAGCACACGGGATTGCAAATGACATTGGAGGAAATCGATTGACAATGGTTGAAAGTTCTAGGCTCCTTTCAAAACTTCGTAGAAGCATCGACAGTGATGTGACGCAAGCTGATAGGCGAGTAAGTAGCGATTCGTCGATAACTCGTCTGGAGGATGAATCAAACAGTAAAAAAAAAAAGTCCAGAGAACAATCAGGAGACGAAAGAGACACGGAATTGGGAAGAGAGGAGGCCTTTAGCTTCCGGCAAACAGGACAAAACTACTTTGAAAGACGTTGAATAAGCAGTGGAACCATGAAAACCTGTACTCGCAGTGGCATCGAATAGCGAATGCAAGATATCTTGAAACGTCGACTTATCCGTCGAGTTTCCAATTACTCGCTTACGAAGACTATTTTCCTTTCCTTCCTATTTCCGCTATGTCTGTGTGTACCCTTCTGTCTGACTAAGGATACTCTCCGGAGCTTCAAGATTGACTCTCGAGCACAGGTTGCTTACCGATTCCTGACATCCTGTATCATTCATTTCATTCGATGGGGAGCTTTTCCTTCCATGACGAAATTCATGTCTATCAGGCATTGTCGTATAACGAAGCAAATGCCAATGGTTTTGGGAACCCAAGTATGGGGCTTTCGACTTATTATCCTTACAGATACAGCGCTTAGGGAAATCAACTCCATTACGTAGGAAAGGTAAACTTTCGTGTATTCTGAAATCCACGCCAAAGCCAAGGATTGCTCAAACTTCTAGAATTCGTGACGACGATCGTTATCAAACTTTCGAGCTACCAGTGCAGCTAAACGGTGACCTTCCAATGAAGGAAAATCTTGGTCAAATCCTCAGTGTGAATTTTCGTCTGTATCAACCGGACTTTTGCTTCTTTGCCTGCTGGAATACGAGAGCATTTCTATTTACGAAGGAATTACGAAACTTTCGTGGAGGGTGGATAACGAAGGATTCTCTTACACCATCAAGATCTGGGCTTATAGTGAATCTGAAAGGACGAAAACTATCAGCTTTTTCTTGGCATGATCAGCTGAGTCGATCCTGAATTTCATTCAGGCTGCTCTAGGAGAAAATTAAATTGTCTAGTTCCTAGAATATGTACCTAGGACTCTAAAGTTCCTGGGCTTTCAAAATCGTGGTTTTTCTTCGATGCTTGGCCAGATTCAAAATTGATAACTGAAGATCTTACTTGATGAAAATCTTTGAATCGATCTAATCTTTCATCACCTATGGTTGTTCTTTTCTGATGGCACCAGCTCTTTTTTTTCTGGCTGCTTGCTCAAATTCTAAATTACTAATTAAACAATCAGCTTGCCAATTTAATAATCTGCCTGGAGAAGGTCTTTGAATCAAATCTTCCATCAATACCATCACGGTTGTTCTTTTCGTTGATAGACTCAGCTCTCGAAATTCTCGTTGCTCAAATTCCAGACGTAGAAAAACCACCTACCGTCGCTATACTCCAGTGACGTAACCAACACTGGTAAAATATTTGGAAAGACTGGGTATCAGAATTGATTGGCGTGGAGGGTGGAATATATCAAAAGAGAAAGATAGATGAATATATATATTTATATAGAAAGCAACATCTAGCAGCCTCGAGGAAGGGAATCTTCGCGTCAAGCTCTCGTAAAAGTCAGAAACCGGAATGTTCAATGTCGAGACTTTGGTAGCGCGAATTTCTTAAGAACGTTTCGGTTGTCGATACAAATCCGTGGAAAGATACGAGTGGAGGTGTAGGAACGTCAGCCCTGTACCTTATATCGCCCCCTATCTTTTTCTTATCCTTCTCCCTCAAGTTTTCTCATAGCTGGAAATCCGACGTTTTCCCCCATATAAACCCTAGAGTACGCGGACGCTGGTCGAGGGCAATTTCTGCCTTCGCGAAGTGCAGAAGCGACCGAAAAAGAATGGATACCATCAAGCCCAACCCAGCGTATCCTGTATTCTTTGAATACCCGTTGTTTCCTTTTTTTGTTGCTTTTTCGAAGTCAAAAAAAGAATCGTAAATTCCTCTGGCGATGCTTTCTTTCCGGCACTAACACGGGTCAGAACTTTCGTGAATACACACCCACACCTTCGGATATAAGAATGATGGCGTCTCGGTGAAGTACACCTGCTTCATGCACAAGTTTCAGTATCGAAAGCTAGACTGGTCTCACTCGTATTTCCTCTTTGTTCGCTTTCGTCTGTTTCTTTCGCAAACGCCATTGAACGTCATCC
Source organism: Ophioninae sp. B BG-2022a (assembly GCA_030522765.1). Classification (NCBI taxonomy): domain Eukaryota; kingdom Metazoa; phylum Arthropoda; class Insecta; order Hymenoptera; family Ichneumonidae; species Ophioninae sp. B BG-2022a. Next base: position 6,886 of record JAPYZJ010005874.1, read on the forward strand.
AAAATGAACTATCAGCTATTCGAAAGTTAGCCAATCTCTGGATTAACCTTAATCCTGTTCGAATCAAAATTCTTTCGAAATTCTACTTGAAATCAAAATTTTGTTGAATTTCTAATTGAAATAAAAATTTCTTTTAATTTTTACTTGAAATCAAAATTCCTTCAAATTTTCACTTGAAATCAAAATTTTGTTGAATTTCTAATTGAAATAAAAATTTCTTTTAATTTTTACTTGAAATCAAAATTCGTTTGATTTTTTAATTGAAATAAAAGTGCCTTTGAATTTTTTATTGAACCTTTCAAAAATCCGCATTCAAATTGCTGGTGAACATAGTGCAATAAAAAACTGCACACATTTATTAACAAATTGTTTTTTTATACATTTTTACCCGCCGAAAGTGGAAAAAATATTCGAAAAATTGCATCTCGTCAAGTTTGTTTGCAAATCTCATATTTTGTGTTTAATTAAGAGTAAAATTTCTATTTTCAAAAAGAAAGATAATATTGTCTTGTAAAGTCAAAAAAACAATGTCCAAAAACAATGTCTTACGTTCATACGTATTAAAATTTCAATTAAATAAAAAATAAAAAATACAAAAATTAAATTATCCAAGACATAAGGAAAATATAAGAAATATGTGTGTATTATAGCAAATTACACCATAAGAAAATTATAATGATCAATTCATTATAATTAAAAATCATTAAATTCATTAAATTCATTAAATTCAAATTCAAATTCATTAAATTAAATTCAAATTCAAATTCAAATTCATTAAATTAAATTCATTAAATTCAAAATCATAATAATCAATTATTCAAGAAATTACTAATAATTAATTCTAACAAAATATTTTCCATCGCAGTTGTGCTTTTTCAACACAAATCCCCCATGTTCTACAAATAAAACTATCATGCAAAGAAATAGAAACCATTTTTGGTTTCAGCCTTCTAAAAAAAAAACAAAATTTACCAAAAATATCCCATGGATTTGAAATTTCGTTTTTTTTTTTTGCAAACTTGTGTTGACTTTTTTGAACTCTCGTTTGTCAATTCAACAGAGACAAGTGCGTCGAGCTTTCAGAAGTCATTTGGCATTTGGTTCATTTGTTCACGAAACGATGCAGGAAAAGACAAAAGATCTGGAGTTTTATGGTGGATGGTTGGGAAGTGAATGGAAAATCAGGTAGAGCCAGGTTGCACGATCGAGTGAACTCGTCGAGCACAGCGAGATCGTTCGTCATTAAGATCTGTACCGTGCGTGCCAGGATTCGATTCCACAATAGTTCAAGGGGAAAACATTTCCATTGTCTGGAGGGAAAGACTTCATCTCTTCGTTGTGTCCGTGACAACTGACTGCCACCATTTAACCTCAGTCTCTCTTTTGCACCCTTAAGGGGAGACCCTTTTGTCGCCTGATTTCCCCTGGATCTTCCTTGAATTACTCGCTCGTGTCGAAATCATTGACTACACTGGTCTGCAATTAAATCCTCCTTCGAATAACTATTTTTATTAAGGCGGTAAATAAAAATTCGCTCCATTTGTTGCTCCCACGAATTGTTTTTAATTGATTTTTCATAGCTTCTTATCAGATTTGTTAAAAATCTTCGTTAAATAGAAATTGTCAATTTTTTAAATGTGATAAAAATCTGCATTCAATTTTATTCCTGTAACGAGGCATATTTTGAAAAATTGATTTTTGAGAATTTTTCATCTCATTTTTGAAAACTCAGCGATAAATAAAAATCAGCAATTTTTTAAACACGATAAATAAAAATCTTCCAATTTTTTGTCCATTTCTCCCAATTCATTTAGGCCATTTTCTAATTCTTTCATTTCTTTTTGTCTATTTTTGCCATTTCGTCTAGTCAATTTTGGCAATTTCTTTTTGTCAATTTTGTCAATTTCTTTTTGTCAATTTTTTCAATTTCTTGTTGTTCATTTTGACCATTTCTTCCATTTCATTTTGTCCAAAATAATGGACAATTTTGTATCCATTTCTTCCAGTTTATTTTCTCCAAAACAATCGACAATTTTTTGTCCATTTCTTCCATTTTATTTTCTTCAAAACAATGGACAATTTTTTATCCATTTCTTTAATTTCATTATCTCCAAAACAATGGACAATTTTTTGTCCATTTCTTCCATTTCATTTCGTCCAAAACAATGAATAATTTTTGATCCATTTCTTCCATTTAATCTTCTCCAAAAACAATGAACAATTTTTCGTCCATTTCTTCCATTTCATCTTCTCCAAAACATTCGACAATTTTTTGTCCATTTCACCCATTTCTTCTGATCCATTTGGCTTTGGAAGTTCTCGAATCGATTTATCAGCCACTGAATAATGAAACCCCATAGAAAAATTGATTGCACCGATATCAATGAAATCGATGACCCGGAGGGACTTCTCGAAATCTCATTTCGTAAAATAAGAATCCGAAGAGAAGAGATTGCAGTTCAAGAAAAAAAGGGAAGAGAAGAAGAAGAAGTTGGGTGGCACGGAGTGGATTGGTGATCGCGAACTAGACGCCTTCGCACGAATAATTGAAGGACGTGAACTGTTGGAAACAGGTAGACGAATATACCCGGTTATCCCAGTCAGTGACTGGAATATAAATGATTGAGTACGGCTTAGACGATATCCTGGCAGTGTTGGTGGAACGATGACACCAGTCGAGCTTCCCCCACTCTATGCCCTGCGCGAACTATCTTCGGGGTCACGACAAACTCGTAATGAAGTATCCTATAGACGCTACAAGAGATTATACGACACGAATCGTGAAATTTACTACGCAAATGCAATTTCCATCTGATTGTCTTGACTTGGAAAACCCGAAAAGCAAAATTCATGAAGTTTGGCTGAAAACGTGTTCCTATGAGATTGCATCCCAAGAAACATATACGTTTCGAATACATTTTTTTTTAAATATAAACTGTCTTTTAAAACAAAATCCCAAGAATAAAAATAATTCAATAGAGTATTATTAATATTATTATTATTATTATTATTATTATTATTATGTGGTTAAAAAATTAATAATAACAATAAAAATTATATTAATTTAAAAAGCATTACCCATTTATTACAAAATATAATTTTTAGTAAATAGTTTTATTATTAAACGAATGTATTTGAATTTAGAAAAATGTATTGAATTAAACATTTTCATTTTCTTATTATAAAAATAGAAATGATAATAAATATTCATAAGCAATTATTTAAGCAATTATTTTTTACTGAATCAATTATTTCCTAGCAATTGAGATAATTCATTTTCTATAATTCAACACCGTCCATCAAAAAATGACCTATTTTAATGAAATATTGCGTAATTAAATTGATGAACAAGTATAATGCGTATCATTTCAAAAATAACAAATTCTACATATATCTATATAGGCATAATATAAAAGAAAATGTCATGAAAATGGAGATCTCGTTGCTTTTTTTCTTTTTCAAAAACTGCCGTCATTCAAGCTCTTAGTTGGTAATGCTTCAAACGAAATCGAAATTCATTGGTGTACGAAAATAAAATGGAGGAAAATCAAGCCTGTCTAAAGTGAATCAGTAAGAAAAAGAAATGCTCAAAAATAAACTTTTTTTGTTTCAAAAAATCTTTTTTTTGGTAAAAAAACTTTTTCTTTGTTTGAAAAAAACATTTTTTTGTTAAAAAACACACATTTTTTTGTTGAAAAAAACATTATTTTGTTTAAAAAAACATTATTTTGTTTAAAAAAACATTTTTTTGTTAAAAAGAAACATTTTTTTGGTTTAAAAAAAACTTTTTTTTGGTAAAAAAAAAGACAATGGCTGTGTTGGGGTAAATCGTCGATATATATCGAAACTCGAATATAGTCCCGGAAGTCCCCCCCCCCCCCCCCCCCTCCTGGGCCCCGCCCCGTTCCCTCAATTGGTTTCTTTAAACGTTCCCCAAAAAAACCCCAAAATGTATCCAAAAGGGGAAAGCAGCTCACGTATCTCGTTTTACATATGGTTTCGATGCTATGAACACGCTCATGGGGGATGGAAATGGGTCGTACGCGTAGAAATACTTGACAGGGGTGAACGCCGAGATATCTACGGCAAATGGGATTCCTTGGTCCGAAGGAAAACGAAAGGGGGAGCCACGGAGTTCCTTCCGAATTTTTTTCTTTTTTTCGATGGGGGGGAGGGGTGGTAGGACGATTCCGAGCAATATGCAGGGATTTCGTGCCAATGCGTGGGGTATACGTAGATCGCTGGGCGACCACAGAGGAATACAAATTCAGTTATTACAAAATCGTCTCTGCCGAAGGGGGGGGGGAAGGAAAAGTGCAGCCAGTTTTTTAAAATTTATTTCTATTTATTTTTCGTTATTTATTTATTTGTATTTGCTTTCTACCTGATTTTATCCAACTCTGAAGTATTAATTATAATTAAAAAAATCGAATTATGTGATAATTAAATTTAATTATTAAACATTGAATTGTAAAAAAATTTATATTATTTAAGCATACGTATTTGTATTCCTATGTGAGTCTGAAATATTTATAAGATTTGAACAACTTGATAATTAAAGCAAATCATTTTAAATCGTATTATAAAATAAATTTAAATGATTTAATTTTTTTCTTTATTTAATACGTTTTTTAAATAAATAATATAATATAGTTTAATTTTTGTCAATGAAAATATGAAATAAAAAGAATTATAAATGAAATTGAAATGTAAAATAATATAATTCGATTTAATATTTCATGAAAAAGTGAAATGTTATCAGTAATTTGAAAGAATTTAAAAATAAAATAAAATTTCATGATAAAATAAAATTTTTTTCAATCTAATAAATATGTTCGACATTGACCAGATTAATTCTTATGGAATTTAGGTAATTCTGGAAATTAAGAAACTTATTATGGTACTTTATTTTTTAATGATTTTGAATGAATAAATAATTATTCTCTTTTCGCGGGTCGGAGTAATAAAGAAAAAAAAAGGTTATTAAAACGTAAATGTCTTGGCGAGAAATTTCTGACTGTTTTGTGAGTTTCTTTGAGGAAATTAAGAAACTTATTATCATCGATAATGAATAATGTAATATCTTTCTTAATTCAGAAAATAATTTATATTTGATTGATAATACATTTTTGTAATTATTTTGAATGAATAAAAAATTATTCTTTTTTCGCAGCTAAGAGTAATAAAAAAAATGTTATTAAAACGTAGATGTCTTAGCGAGAAATTTCTGACTGTTTTGAGAGTTTCGATTGAGAGTGACGAAAAGACCGATGGAAATGTGAAAAGGACTTTTTGGGGGGAAATGAGACGCACGCACAAATCTCATTGGTGCGTCTTGTTAATCCGCGTCACACCTGGTTCCCTTAAGCCACCCTTTTGCTGTTTTCGCCTCTCGCACTTCTCCTGGAATAACACGATAAGAGAGAACTTGGACTTTGTCGAGAGTAATCTACATGCTAATACACTCGACTACCGTAAGGCAAACCCCGGTTTCAACCGGCAATACTCGAAGGGTGTAAAACCTTCGAAGTTAACCCCGGCCGTCGCTCGAGTAGACTGCCGAACTGCTTTTGAAGTTGAAACTAAATATTTTCTTTCGTTAATTCGCACTCGAGTGGACGGCTCATCCAAAAGGAATAAACGAAGCCCCCCCCCCCCCCCGTCGTTTGTCCAAAAAACCAGACACCCTGCGAAAAAATTAATTTTTTCGAAAAATTTTTTGAAGGAAACTCGAAATCTCAATTGGACACTTGAATTAAAACTGTTTTTTTGCAAAACTACTTTTTGAGCTGTAGTATTACAATATTGTCACAATTACGAGGTTTGTTTAAGTTTTGTTATTTCTTTTTTAGAGAAAGAGAAAAAATTAAAATTAAAATTTTCAATTTTAATCTTGAAAATTAAAACTGAAATTTGAAATTTCATCTTGAAAATTAAAATTAAAATTTTTAATTTGAATAATGATGGTTTACCGAAATTAATAAAATTCCAATTCATTTACATTATATAATTCTTTAATTTGATTATGTTTTTTTTTTGACTGAACAAAAAATACTAAATCGTTGACAAAGTTATTATTGATTGTAATTCAATTATTATATATTGTTTCAATCGTTGAAAAAAAATTATTAAATTGATTTGAATTAACTGAATTATTTATTAACTCAATTAATTTTAATTTAATTAGAAATTAGATGTTAATAAATTAGATTTCATTAAAATTCATTTTTCAGATAATATCCATGTTCTTTAATATTACTTTAATGAAATTCAATCAACGAATTAAATATTATCAATATTTGTATTACCTTAAATATAAATTATATGAATTAACAACTTTTAACGAAAAAATATATAAAAATAATTTAAAAATCAATCACGACTCGACTTCTCAATTTCGATTATTTCAATAAAATAATACAAATATAATAACTTTTGGTACACAATTTTGTTGATAAACAATCACACGTCTAAGCTTTTTAATCATTATATTTAATAATCAGCAAAATTAATTACTACTGTATAAAAAGTTAAACTAAATAATCACAAATTGCAAATTCATTTACATACTCCTAAATAATAATAATAAAAAATAACAAATTTAATTAAATAGCTCCGTAATAATTTGTGAAGTGAATTTCTTTCAATAACCTTGACTTTCGTCTGAGTAGCTCAACCACTTGCGAAATTTCGGAGCAGAATTTTACTAAACGTCAGAGACTGTTTACACTCAAGGATGGCTGGGAAATAAAATAATATACGAGGACCTCCCGAGGACTGGGGAATTTTCGAGGAAACGGACACGTACTTTTCGAGTTGAGAGTTTACGGAAAATGGTAGCCCCATTCGCCAATGGAAATGCCAACAGAGTTTGCGCGAATCTCTAGCGAAGTGACAAGCAAGCACAACCGTTGGAAGTTTTGTGTGCTATCACCGTGTACTTTACTTTATACTTTTCACACTCCAGTCTTTTCGACCTGGCTGACTCTTTTTTTCCCTCTTTTTCTCGTCTTGTCTTCTTTCATCCATTTCTGTAGTCTCTCTTGTGTCTCTAGGGGAGGAAGAGGGGGGAGAGACACCCCCTCTTTCTCCCCTCAATTTTCCCTTTCGAAAACTTTTCCCTCTAAGAAACTTCAAGAATATCATGCTGAGAGCTTCGCATCATCGACCAACTTGGCTTGAAACGTTCTCGTTGGAAATCCACGACGATACGAGATCGAGAATGATAATTTTAATCGATCCCTAAAACTATTTGTTTTTTCGAAAAAGTCGACGAAAACGTCACGTTAAGAATACCAAAAGAAAATTCTTAAATCGACGAAAAAATAAAAAAAAATAGAAAAAATTAAAAAATAAAACGACGAAAAAAAATACAATATAAAAACAAAAAAAATAAAACTGACTGGCTGACAAAAATAAAAACAAATTCAAACCCCTCCAAAAAAAAATAAACAATACAAAATAAAAACAAAAAATAGCATATATTTCTCCAATCGCCAAAAATCGTTTTAGGAATCGCCTCAAAATATCAAAAAGAAGATCTGTGCAAAATTTCAGCTCGATCGGGAGCGGAACTTTTCGGAAGACGATCCCGAATTTCAATTTCGAAAAATCTGGTAGACCAGTTTTTATTAAACGTCACGAGAGTTTAAAAAAACCAATTACTCTAATTCAGGGAATTTCATTTTCAAAAATAGTGGATCCTTGAAACTGAAATTCCCTAGTTTTTCATAAACTTCAAAAATAATATCCAATAAACTTCAATATTAAACTGTTTTATAATTGAATATTGAAGACAATTTAATTAATTCAAAAAGTCGAGTAATTCCAGTTTTAAAAAATTCCCTAGACTAAATATTATTATGAAAACCAGAGCTTTACCCCTCAACCTTATTAAATTCATACACGTTTAAAACTACCAAATTCCGCAAAAAAAAATCTAAAATAATTCGTACAAAATAATTGCATCAAGAACCACAATTCCGAAAATTGTCACAAATTTTTCCCGTTTTTTGGTTCCCATTCACCAATACTAATCGACTATATTCATCCCCTAAAAAAAACCAAAACCCAACCTTTTTACCAAAAAAAAAAAAATTCACTGATCCACCAAAAGCCTGTCATTGATAAAAATGACAGATCAAGTCAAGAAATGACACAATTTCGGAATAGCCATTTTCAAACGTAAAAGAGAAGCTACGAGGAGAAACGAAGGAACGAGGGATGCTGGAATACCTTCAGCTGATAGTCGAGGATGTTGACAGTCGAGAGAATGGAGCATGAAAATTCAATATACGAAGAGGGCACGAAGAAATAATTAGCAGGAAGCACGAAGCCCCTTTAAGGTCCTGATCCCCAGGATTGCGTACAATAATCCTTTGAATATGAATATCATTTGTTGGCTGGTGAGAGGAGGCAGAGAAAGAGAGGGGAGGGGGTAAAGAAATATCGAGAGAAATTTTAATTCGAATTTTTTATCCCTGGTTTCGACAATAATATTTAGTCTAGGGAATTTTTTTTAAACTGCAATTACTGGACTTTGTAAATTAATTGAATTTTCTCCAACATTAAATTATAAAACAGTTTACCTAATATTGAAGTTTATTGGATATTATGTTTGAAGTTTGTTAAAAACTAAACCAGTGGATTCTTTGAAACTGGAATTCCCTGAATTGGAATAATTCACTTTTTTTTCAATATTCGTGACATTTACCAATAACAGTTTAGTAGATTGTTTGAATTTAGAATTCTTTAAATGGGAAAAGTTTGCAAAATTCGTAATTATTATTATTATTATTTATTTAAAAATTATTTAATAAATAATTTTAATTGAAAAATGATGCATTTGCGTTTTTTTTAAATGAGCTTAAAACAGATGAGTTTCGGATCCAGAATCACCCGAGCGGAAGGATGGACTTGAAGTTCGCATTGTTGCGACGAAATTTCATTTCTCAATTATTTATTTCGTCAGATCTATTATTTAATGAAATATTTTTTTCAGATTTGATTTCTAGGTTGCCAGAATAAAGATTTGTATAATTATTAAGGTATTTTAATTACGATTACAGTGAAAAAGAAATAAATAAATTTTTACAAAATGATTTTCGTTGCGTCCTTCAACCTCGTGTGCAAGGTCGAAAGTGCGATAGTAATAGACGTAACCAGGCTGGATATTTGACAGGGTGCAATATATCCCTGGAATGGTATAGATAGGGTGACAAGTTGGAGGGACTATTTAACGGACAGATCATCGTTGGTGGACGAGATCCTGCTGACTTTAGGTTTCGGAAGAGACCTGTCACTGTTCACGAATAGATATCCCATCTGGTATAAAACAGGAAGGGAATGAGGAAGCCCGAAAAGGTGAAGGGGAGGGGGGGGAGGAATTAGGCAGTGTCACTCAAGCTACAACCACAGCTATCCCGAAAAGCCACGTAGATTTATCACGTCACATAGCGAATTATGACGTCACGATGATTTTTTTTTTCACCTCGTCCCTAATCCTTAAACTGTCCAGCCAATTGTCCAAAAATTTCTCGATTTACGGACTAGGATCACAAGGTTTTCAATTCTAATCCTAAACTGATCAAAACCCAAACAAACCCAAACACCTGATCAATCCTGAACGAAAAGTGACTCCTCTGATTGCTGGAACCCAAACAAACCCAAACACCTGATCAATCCTGAACGAAAAGTGACTCCTCTGATTGCTGGAACCCAAACAAACCCAAACACCTGATCAATCCTGAAGGAACATTGACCCTCTGATTGCCTGAACCCAAACAAGCGCCATTTGGGTTCCCAACATTTTTGTCGTTCTTTTTGACTAGACTATCGATATCTTTGATGTTCTTTCATCGATTGGATATTTCTCAAAGCTGTGTGTAACCGAATCTCCACATTGGAAATCTGGCGAGAAAAACGAGATGATTTAAGAGGAATGGGGATCAAGGAAGGTTCTATGATACGTCACACTCTACAATTGTCTAACCCCTGACTTTATCTTTGTTTGTGAGCCCTTTGTCTGATGGAGTCTCATGGATGAGAATAAGCCCCGGCGTTTGGGAATGTCATTTTCCGCCTGGGCTGTCGTCGTAAACGACTGCGGCATCACAGTCGTGTCGTCTAGCGAAGACAGCCTGATGACGTCTGGGAAAGGATCTCGGGAACTAAATATCGAGATCACGCCCTTCTCCCTCTCTCTCTCTCTCTCTCTCTCTCTTTTTCTCTGTCTCTAGAGACGTAATCTTGAAGTTTGCATTGCACGTGTCATATCTTACTCAAGAGATTAATCTTCGCGAAGTTAAAAGCATTTTCCCTACACAGTGACGAATTATTTGTCCTGATAATATTCAGGCTGTTCAAACATAAATTTCACCTTCAGTACAATTCCTGTAAAACTTAAATTCCTAGGAATGTGAACAATGTTGATGGGAATTAAAGAATTCGAATTTTTTTCGTTTGGGTTTGTTTGGGTTTGTTTAATTCAATAGCAATTTGCGTCTACGAATATTTATTTCGTCTAATCATTTTTTAGAGTCTTTTGATATGAAATCCACTCCGATAAAAACTTTTGTACTGAAATTCCCATGAGTATATTGAAAATGCTGAAATTCCCATGAATATACTGAAAATTCTGAAATTCCCATGAACATACTAAAAATTCTAAAATTCCCATGAATATACTGAAAATTCTGAAATTCGCATGAACATTCTGAAAATTCCAAAATTCTTATGAACTTGCTGAACATTCTGAAATTCTCATGAACGTGCTGAACATTCTGAAACTCTCAAGAACATGCTGAAACTTCTGAAATCATCACGAACGTGCTAAAAATTCTGAAATTATCATGAACGTGCTGAAAATTCTGAAATTCCCATGAACAATCTTACAATTCGGAAAATTCCGAAATTCCTATGAACGTTCTGGAAATTCTGGATTTCCCGTGAGCATTCTGAAAATTTAAAAACTCCCAAGAACTTGCTGAAAATTTTGAAATTTCCATGAACGTGCTAAAAATGCTGAAACTTCGAAAAACACACTGAAAATTCTGAAATTCCCATGAACATTCCGAAAATTCAAAAATTCCCAAGAACTTACTGAAAATCCTGGAATTCCCATGAACGTGCTAAAAATACTGAAACTTTGAAAAACCTACTGAAAATTCTGAAATTCTCATGAACGTGCTAGAAATACTGAAACTTCGAAAAACCTACTGAAAATTCTGAAATTCCCATGAATATGCTAAAAATACTGAAACTTCGAAAAACCTACTGAAAATTCTGAAATTCCCATGAACGTGCTAAAAATACTGAAACTTCGAAAAACCTACTGAAAATTC
>JAPYZJ010005875.1:0-10834 GCA_030522765.1 Ophioninae sp. B BG-2022a
GGACAGGTAAGTGTTTAAATATTTGATATTCGACGTTATCAATAACATTTATTTTCATTATTTTGCTCTTTTTTGTAAATTTGTTTGGGTTTGTTTTTCGTTTTTTTTTTTATAATAATTGAATAAATTAAAAACTATGTAACACGTATATTCTTATTTTGTTTTAGTTACCCGTAAACCACAAAAAATAAAAAATCCATGTTCTTGAGTTATAGAGGGTTTAACGGTTGGAAACGGTTTCCAAACTGGGAAACGGTTCCAAAATTAAACGGGTGGAAACTAATGGAACTACATCTTCACAAGATCTGAAAATATCAAAATATTTGATCGAACGATCGATTGGGCTAAATTTTAATTCTACCTTATATCGTAGACTTTTTTTTAGTTCTGAGTAACGAATTAAATATTGTTTTTTAGAAAAACCATTATCATGTTACCGAAATACTACTATCACAGTTTTTACAACCCTATATATTCATATACGAGAGTGGATTGATAAGTACTTAGCCTTGATGGCCGACGCCATCATTTTCGCAAAACCGACGGATTATCGTATAGTAATATTTTTTAGAAGACTACTATCAAAATTTTACTCATTCCATCCATCAATTTAATTTTGACAGCCTTCGGAAGTAAACGTGTTTGCGGTTAAAAAAATGAATTGGTGCAGTCATCAATGTAGTCATAATCCATAAAGTAACATTCTGCTTCATCTTGATGCAATTTTAACATTTTCGCATATCAAATGTATTTAATTTCAATTCAATATTTTTTTTTTTATAAATTCATATAAAATCTACCTGCCAATGGCACACATGTATCTACCTAGTATTTATTTCATCGGAAACCAAGAAGCCAATTTCATAATTCTTTTTGTGAATTAGATTACCAATTAATAGTCCAGGTTGGGTCCATTTTTTTGGAACTTCGTCTAATGGAAGTTCGTAATCAGTCATCATTGATAATTCAATCCTTTCTACAAAATAATTCTTCTCACAGTTTTTGAAGGGCAACTTCCACTACTGATTCTCTTCTCTGCCGTTTCCTGCGTTTTGGATAACCTGAGAATGTCTCCAATGTAGATAACGTCTTCCGGATCGCAGAACTTCGATGGTCAATCTCCGGGAGATTTTTTATGGGTTCCATAATCTAAGCAGTTGAATGAAGTATTGAAATATTTATGATACCAAAATATCGTATTATATGTTTTGCGTTGTACAAATATTTCTCGTATTTTTGCTGTTTTATGTTTTTGTTTTTTTTTATTTTGAAGCATATTTTTTTACAGATTTAAAGCTCGATGTAAATACTTCGGTATTAATATCAAGAATTTATGATTAAAATTCCATTCCATTGGATAATGAATCATGCATACCTTGCGATAGCATTGGCTTTCCAAAAGCGTAGGCACACTCTTCTCGATAGTGGACATTCGCATTGTGAATACAGTATAAAAATATTCCTTCATCGTTTCTGAATTCTGTAAAAGAAACGGGAATATGGAGTTACTCAAGCATACCAGGGTTGATTGATAAGTACTTAGCTTATCAATAAAAACGCAGAATGTTCGGAAAATTACGATTTATTTTTCAACATCAGTCGATAAAATATAGGTAGTCAATCCATATTGACGACTAGCTTTTCGCCCCTGTATTCATAAATTATTTACATTTTTTAATAATTATATTTTATTAAAATTCATAATTTTTTGCTTACTAATATAATTTGAATAATTTCATATAATTAATAGCCAATAGATTAAGTAGGAATGTTAATGGCTTTTACTAGAAAAACAACGGATCTTGTATATAAAATTGCGCTCCCCATTGATCCCTTTCAGCTGAATACATTTCTTCCACCGGTTCTAAAACTTTTTTAGCCCCTCAAAAAAGTACGATTTGTCTAAATTTTACAAAATAAGTCACTGTGCCGAACACCTTATTAACTCCGAGTCTTTTTTCGCCAAGCGAAACAAACTCAAAGAAACCCAAACTGAAACCGTAATCACTGAAGGAGTGCTTTTTTCCTTTCTTCTAAAAACCCTCACATTTACTCCGAAAACCTGTCACACCAAAACTAATGAATGGATAGTCTAATAGTAATAATGGATAGATTTCTTAGTAAAACTAAGAAATGGTCCATTTGATATTCTCGACGACCATATCGTGGATTTGTTTGGGTTAAGTTAAGAATTTCCGATAAAATTGACCCTTTAAGAGTTTAAATATACAGAGAAATATTTTTAAATGTCATATTTTGTTATATATTTACGGAAACTCAAAAACCCCATAACTTATGGTATTAATGGAAAAATTCAGCCTCCCCTGACGAAATATCGATAGTGGCGACCAATGAAAGCAACTCATGACAAAAACAACAAAAAATCGACCGTTTTTCTCAAAAGTCCTCAAACTGCATAATTACCATATTTTGATATGATAACGGGATTTTTTCAAAAAAATCTTTCAATTGATTACACGGGATGAAAAGATATCAACAATATCAGTTGCTATTTGATAACATAGATGTTGAATCGCAGTAGCAGTTGTATTTAAGATACTTTACGACCCTTGCCACATTCTCCACAATTCCACTAAGCGGAAAATGTATCTATCTCGGCAGTTCTTTTCTTGCTTGATAACAAGAGATTGAGTGGGTGGTGACACCAAAGCGTGGGACGTTGTGAGAAATTGGCATTGCCGTAAGAGCTGCGGTGGTTCTGTTAGTTTCCGACAGAAGGAACGTTAGGTCGAAGCTTCCGAGTTCTGAAAGGCTTGAAACGTATTGCATCACGAGTACAGCTGCAGATGCTGAAATTCGGGAAAACTCGAGAAAAAAAAAACTAAGGATCGACAATTCGAACTTGTCCCAACATTTCCTAGCACTTCTTATATCGTTACGGTTCCCACTTATTCGCCACCCTTTCACCGATCTACGCAAGGTCCTCTACCGGTCATCTGTTGCGGTGAAGGTTCCTCCCACCCACACGTATTCCCTACTAACGTCTCGGCAGACTCATTAAAAATAATGTTTCAACTGGACATGTGCTTGGAATTCATTGAAATCGCTGGATAGTCAATCTATATTCACGATGAAAGTACGGCATTAATCAATTTTTTAGAGTACTTGAAGGTATCGTTTATTAAGGAGTAACGTCAATCAAGAATTTTCAAAAATCCTATCTTTTATAACTTGCATAATACTTTAGGATGATACAAATAATATTAAAAAGGTAAACAAACATTTTAAACATTTTAGTGGTCGTAAAACACGAAACACATTTTTCTCGAAACGTTTTTTTTCAACTTTAACGTTTACATACTCCAACACGGTTTCATGAATCAATTTATAATTTTGACAGTAACTTCCCGACGAACTTCTTTACAGAAGTACGTAGAAGTTTTTAGATTCAAGATAAACTTTTTATTTTGTTAACAATTTACTACTTGCTTTTTACGAAAAGATCGATTTTTTTTCAAAGTGCATAATTTTTTACATATTTTGAGTAAATAAGAAATCCCTACATACTTGTATAGCTAATAGTATATAGATCCATTATTTCGTTTGTTTTCGTAAATCTCTCGTAAAATATGTGACAGAATCAAATGGTTGAGGTCCCAAAATGTGTGTTTTTAATATGGCTACTCTCCTTCTCCTCTCGAAGTCATGATATTAACAAAACTTTTTATTTTACAACATTTCCATTACGAAGCTGGGGTGGTAATACAATACATAATTTTTTTTTCGATTTGAAAAATTTGGAGAGAATACAGCCGTTCGTCTATCAATTTGGCATTGTCTGGTCAAATTTCATAAAATTCTGAAAAGCCGTTTAGGAAATCTATGGGAAACTAGCACCCTGATCGGCGATCGAGGGGGCTCCCTCTTAATTGGAAGAGATAGTTTGGAAGCCAAAACTAAAAAGAAATGTTTTTTCACGTGGTGGTATACAAATAAGACATTAGATTACAAAAAACATGATTGAGCAGGACATGTGAAAAATCGACATAACCTTACAAGTTTTCGAACTGACTTTCCTCACAGACGGTTAAGTTTCCTAGGAAAACCCAAACATCAGGCTTTGTAGAATTTATACACGTAGGGCTTGATAGTTTTATTTTCTGTTTAAAATAGCACCCTGATCGGCGATCGAGGGCGAACTTCCTCTTAATTGGAAAAGGTCGTTTGGAAGCCAAAACTAAAAAGAAATGTTTTTTTTTTCATGTGGTGGTATACAAATAAAACATTATATTACAAAAAAAAATGATTCAGCAGCTAAAATCAACTTTCTTCGTAGACCCCCGGGAGAAAGATGTTTTCAGCTCGTACAGTAGTGAAGGCGAAGGTCTGGATGCTGCCGCATCGATCCGATACATCACAGGGGCATTTACATCCCCCCTCACATTATAGTCGTCCTTTTACTATTTCCATCTTACTCGAGCTTGTCCAGTCCTCATTCTTTCCTTTTTTCGCACGGCCTTTCTACCCCCCTAGATAAGCGCGTGCGCGGATTACGAGACTTTTCCTCTCCTTTCGTCCTTTCGTCCATATCTTAACATGCAACTTCAAGCCCTCCATTAGATCGTCCATTGTACACGCATCAAATTTAGACTCCACCCCGGTTCTACTTGACATGATAAAGTGGTTTAACACGTAGACGACAAAATGTTCGAAGCTGTTTCTCTATTATCGAAATTTCGACTGTGTTCGACTCCTTTTTTTTTCGAAAAAAAAAATGTGCAGTGGATGAAAAAGTTATCCTAGTGATACAAAGATCAATTTGTTTCTTCTAGTTCTCATTATGACGAATTGAAAAAGTGTATTTCAATTTTAAGCAATAAACGCTTTTTGATTTCTGATAATTTTATTTGATAAAGACCTTTGTTTTTATTCGATAAATTTTGATTTCTCTTTTAATTTCCTCTGTCACGAATTCAAAAATCACATTCGAAATTTGAGCAACAATGATCCAAGTTTGTTTCGTCTTTTCTTTGAACTCCCTCGATCACGTGCTGAAACCTCATATTTCAAGTTTGATAAACAAGGGTCTCAGTGTTCCACAGGGTAATCTTTAAGTCTATGAAAAATCACGATTCCTTGATCCTGTTAAAAAATTGACCGGATAAAGCTTTCCTGTTTCCTGTGTCACTGAAAAGTCACATTGTACATTCGGCCTCCCAGGCACGACCATTTTCACTTCGGCGTGTCTTGACGGTGGGCCTAGACTTCCTTTGATGTTTCCAATTCGATTGAAGGAATCCAGCGAACGCCTATTCTTCAGTCCTTCACCATTATTGATTGCTGTTTCTTCTCTAAGAGGGTGTACATTCGCCGTTTTCTTTTGATGTACCAACTAAATCGAGATACTCTAATTTTAATTTGTTTTCTTTTTTTTTTCAATTTTCAACAATGCCATTGATTATTTCGAAAACCTGGTCCAAGTGGAGTGTAAGATTACGACTATAATGACAAATTATTGGGATGTATCTTTCCAAAGAAGATTTGGTGAGGAGGGTGAAGTCGTAAAAATCATGCTGCCCTCGTACCAGCTCAATGGTATATGTGCCCTCAGCTTCATCGACAAACGAGATTTCATTTAATTAAACTGTCTCTCGCGGCCTTTCCCTTCTTTCCTATACCTCTTAAGATCGGTGAACCCGGGTAAACGGAAGCCTACACCACACGAGATAGGCCGGCACCAATGCGCAGACACGCGTTATCAGCTTCCACCAGTGACTCGTTGACGTACATCTGGAAGGCATTTTGCCAACCCCTCTTCATCGAAATCTTAGCCCCGGTCTCTACGATTGGTCACTATCCTCTCAATAACGAGCCTGGCATCAAAAACCAGAGCCTGAAATTGAATACTCTTCTAATATATCGTCAACTCACAAATTATCTTCACTCCCAATCCAATGGTTATTCGTCAAAGCGATAAACCACGGAGAAGAAAAAGTAGGGTGTATTGTCAAAAATACCACGGTCAGAATTTACGGATATTTATCTATATTATGGACGTTAGACGGCATTTATAAAAACTGAGTTTTCTTTTTTCAAAATCTTGGGTCCGCAGTTGCATCGAGGTTAATGAAGAAATAAGATGTCTGATAAAATCGAAGACCTTAATATCGATATTTAGAATTCCATTATTATGGTTTTTCTATCTCTGATGGATTTTGCGGTACCGATGTATCCGGTTCTAGGAGTAATCCTAGTGTAGTGTGGGATCCTAGGAGTAATCCTAGTGTAGTCCAGGGTCCTAGGAGTAATCCTAGTGTAGTCTAGGGTCCTAGGAGTAATCCTAGTATAGTCTACGGACCTAGGAGTAACCCTAGTGTAGTCCAGGGTCCTAGGAATAAACCTAGTGTAGTCCAGGGTCCTAGGAGTAATCCTAGTGTAGTCTAGGGTCCTAGGAGTAATCCTAGTGTAGTCTAGGGTCCTAGGAATAAACCTAGTGTAGCCCAGGGTCCTAGGAGTAATCCTAGTGTAGTCTAGGGTCCTACGAGTAACCCTAGTGTAGTCCAGGGTCCTAGGAGTAACCCTAGTGTAGTCCAGGGCCCTAGGAGTAATCCTAGAGTAGTTTAGGGTCCTAGGAGTAACTCTAGTGTACTTTAGGGTCCTAGAAGTAACCCTAGTGTAGTGAAGGGTCAGAGTGAACCCTAATATGGAATCCTAGAATCAACCCTAGCATAAGGTCCTAGGGTTAATTCTAATATAAGTTTTTGGGGTTAAGCTCAATCTAGGGTCCTAGGGTTGACCCTGCTGGGGTGTCCTAGGGAATCCTAGGAAACTGCACACGAATGCCACAAATCCCATATTTTTAGTAAAAAATATTATTTTCATAAAAAGCAAATGTTTTTGCTATATGCAATCGCAATTTGTACGACAAAAAAATTCACATAAGATTTTCCTCACATATCGTGTTCGATTATTCAGTCTTGCAACGTTCTAACGAAAACAAAAGTCTCTACGGTAAACAATTCGTTAGCAGTGTTGATTTGAAGTGCTGGGGTGGCAAACCCCAATATGGCAAAGCGAAATAGGATCACAGGGTTACGTGCAGCGTAGATAAGTCGAGCGCATTCCGAATTTTCTTAATTATTCTTTATCGTTCAATAGGCACGAAAACTTTTGGTGACATTTCATAATTTAATAATTGGTTACGTAAATGTTTATTTTGTATTTATTTATTCGAACCTACATGTTTATTTTTGTTCTTATATCTTCATTTACATTTATTCGTGTTTTATTTCTTGTGTTCATTTTATCATTGTTCTAACTCTTATCTTTAAAAGTAATTAGCCTTTAAATAGCTAAGTCTGCACAATTGACCCAAACGATTCATCATGCTGATATATCTCCAAAAGCTGAGTTCTTTCACTTCGAAACGTGACTTTTGGAATTCTGTATGTTTTCGTATGCGTAATAAATATAAATAGCTTCAATAATGAATACTACTTTAAATAGAGGAACCGTTTCAAGCCCAAAAATTCGATTGAATCACAAATCGTTAAACAAAGGTTTCGAAGCATTTCCTAATTTTAGCAGCCCCTTTCGATCGTCGAAAACCATAGTGGACGTTGGAAGTTCAATCTGTCCTCTGCGTACGTCCTTAGTACCACGGTTACGTCCTCAATCTTAGATCTCGGCAAATATTTGGTTAACCCTCGATGTGCTTCAGCCAGTAAGCAATGTGGACCATGGGTCGTGCCAAATAAGGGAAAAGGACAAACGAATGAAGGAATGAGTGAAATACTGAAGAGAAGGGAAAAGTCACAGTCAGAAGTTCGTCGTAGGTATAGTCTCAAGGTCCAATGGCTAAGAACGGTCAGCCAGCGGGCAAACGGATGAGCCGTTACACTGGAGAATCCCGAGCATTTTTATTGGTTCTAGCGTTAGCGACGAGCGCATTTTTTTCCCTTTTTTTTTTGCTTTTTCGTATAGCTGATTTTCTTTTCCTTTGTCCTCTTTTCCATCGCTTCTGCTTTCACCTTCAATCTCAATACTTTCTTGAACGATACCCGACCGACCTAAAGTGAGGACGAAAATAAGGATAAACGGTTCCTATCATGTATATGCCTGTGCCCCATCAGTTCATCAAAATCAGGAAGCAAGTGGAAACTTGACATTTAACGTTTTGAAATGACGGTGATTCCAAAAATTGGTATTTTTAATCGGCCCAAATTCTCAAAATATTATATATCATCAAGATTTGAGATTGACTAATTGATTTGGCTTCAAATCAATCAAGTTTCAAATAAACAAATTGCATTGTTGCATTAGACAGTCAATTTATAAAATAGTGAAATGCTTGTTCGAACGTTGCATTAATCAACAATAATTGGTAAACTTAATATATACATTCAATTTTCAATTTATTTGAACATTTATTTTTCGTTATTTTTTGTTCCAGATTATATATTCCACGTTCAAGTTTTCTGCGACTGCATGTGGATTTTTTATAAGCAGTTCGAAGATTGTTTATCTTGTCATTATTTTTTACGAAAATAATAATAAAAAAGTGCTATACTTAAAGATATGCTGAATTTTCACCCTAAAAAATTCACAATATTTTTATTACATCCCAAAAAAAATCGTCGGAGTTCAATCTTTTTTACAGCCATTAGGGTGGTGTTATACGTCAAAAAGTCAACACGATGTTGTTTCATTCTCGTCTGATATACTAAACGAATGAAAATGTCTCGAAAAACTACACTGCTTTGAAACAAGATTTTTCGAAGATTTGAAGTACATGGTCGCACTGATGTACGTTTCTGTCCCATCCTACATTCAGTTCTGAACCCCGTTTACAACGAGATTTCTTTCTCTGGTCTATTGTATTTTGTGAGTCAATTCGAAACATGAATCGTATAATAATTCACTAAAGCGAAAGAAAAATACTGCTGAGAACATTATTCGCCCCAGCTTACTCCAGCTAGCCTTCATCGCATGGATGGGTCACTAAATTGATGACGACAAAATCCTGTCGTGAAATTATTTACGTGTTATTCGCAACGTACTCAAAAAAATTTTTTTTCGTTTTTTTTAAGACATTTTTTAGGCTCGATTGTTCCCTCCCAACTTGCAATCTAAAATCCTTATAACCCTCTTGACCCTTTAGAGGAGAGAGATACTGATGCCCTTCGTCGCAATCACTGATGAAAAAATAAGATTCGACTCTGTACACGTCGGGGTCGTGGTTTTGTTTGGGATAGGTTAGTCGTTGTAGGTAAGGTAAATTATTTAAAAGAGTACATTAAAAATTATGTTAATTTGTCGAAATTTAAATTTTCTGAAGTCAATGAAAAAATTTGGAATTTTTTCGGATTTTTTTTTATGTGTTGAATGATAGACAAGAACTTTCCTTCATTTACTTGAATTCCGATTGGCCTAGAAAAATGTTATGTCGATTTATGCATCGACGACACATTTCAACCTACGTCCATCGATAAATGGAATTTTTCTTTATCAGTGACAGACCAGAGAGAAAGGTAAGTTAAGATTAAAATATGAAAATATTATAAAGTTTATAGTCAGATTTATAAATTCCTACTTTCGTTGTAACTGAGCTGTCAAAAAATCTTTATGACAGTTGACAACTAACCGTTGCAATTCCGATGAGTAGAATTCATATCTGTTTCAGCGTAGCGTAGCGTACGTAGCCATTCGGAGGGTGATTCTCAACACATCACCGAATGGAGTCTCATACATATTATGATTACTTCCGACCGCGATCTGCCACCCGAAAGAATTTTTTCATGTCTCACTGTAGACCCCACTGACAACTAAAAATGATTGAAGGTCAAGGCAACGGATTTCTCAACTTTTGCAGTCTTCCCGTTACATTACTGTGATCATCCCAGATAACTCAAGATCGTAATCTTTCAAGATCGTAATTATTCAAGATCGTAATTATTCAAGACCGTAATTATTCAAGATCGTAATTATTCAAGATCGTAATTATTCAAGATCGTAACTATTCAAGATCGTAAATATTCAAGATCGTAGTTATTCAAGATCGTAATTATTCAAGATCGTAATAATTCAAGATCCTAATTATTCAAGAATGTAATTATTTACGATCGTAATTATTCAAGATCGTAATTTTTCAAGATTGTAATTATTCAAGATCGTAATAATTCAAGATCGTAATTATTCAAGATCGTAATTCTTCAAGATCGTAATTATTCAAGATCGTAATTATTCAAGATCGTAATTATTCAAGATTGTACCTATTCAAGATCGTAACTATTCAAGATCGTAATCATTCAATATCACAATTATTCAAGATCTTGGATTAGATTCGTAATTATTCGTATTCTAGGATCAACCCGGGCGTTGGGTTTTAGGGTTACCTTCAGGATAGGCCCTTAGGGTTAACTCCGGTCCACGGTTTAAGAGTACTAGGTTCACCTAGAGTACGCTATATATATGGGTACTACAAACTTCACATTTGTCGTGAGTTTTCTCATTAAAAATGTGGACTTTCTCGAGAAAACCATTTCTCTTGCTTCGTTCCACTGTAGCCTTCACAACGAAAATATCCTATTAGGTTTTTCTTATCATCGACATGACAAAATACTTTGCATCGATAAAAATATCGAAAATATGTCTCGGTATTTTTCTCATCTTCGACGTCTGCCATGTTTCACTCCATTTTATCACATATTTCCGCAAATTTCAAAACCCCATAACTTTTTGTCAGTTTGTTTCGTGTGGGTTGGGGTTTGGGTTTGTTTGTTTATTTTATAAAAATCAAGTCATTTTTCAAAAAATTCACGCTCCATTTTATCACATGTTTCCGTGTACTTCAAAATCCCATAACTTCTTATAG
>JAPYZJ010005876.1:0-10832 GCA_030522765.1 Ophioninae sp. B BG-2022a
TAAATGTTTTCAGTAACTTTTAAACCTATGTATATTACCAAGTTTGTGTGAAATACGTACGTAGGGCGTAAATGCAAGTAATGTGTAATTAAGGTCCTTAATGGCCCACGTCCCCTTTTGCAGGTCTCTGCGCCCCCCACTTTGAAAATCCCTGCTATAGAGTTTCTGTCCTGGAAGATCCTTGAAGTACGGTAGGATTCGACGGGTCCTATTTTCTGATCGGGAAATCGAAGTTTTTCAACTTTCAAACCGGGCGGTTATTGAAAAACGTGGTTTACTCAACTTCCAACAGGTTTCATCAGAACGCCAACACAATTGCTGTACCAACCCAAACAACCGCCATCAGGTTTTATTAGAATTCCAACACAATTGCTGTACCAATCCGAACAAACCCAACCGCCATCGGGTTTCATTAGAATTCCAACACAATTGCTGTACAGATCCAAACAAACCCAACTCTCCATCAGGTTTCATTAGAATGCCAACATAATTGCTGTGCCAACCCAAACAACCGCCATCAGGTTCCATCAGAATCCCAATCGAATTCCAATTCCAGCTGAAACCCCATCAATTTCCCCATCAAGCAATGACCAATTGGGTCTTCATGCACCGGTACAGCAACCTCTCAGAATCCTAACTTCCCTCTAACACCGATCGTCATTTGCACTCTTCCGTCGGTGTTCGATTTTCCTCTTTGGTGACCGTGGAAACAAGGGTATACGGATTGATACGCGCATGCTCTCGGAGCTGGTTGGATTATAAATCCTTAATACAGATCGGCACGCGATCCTTGGCTCGTTAGGGTGATGCATCGCCGAGGCTGGTGTCCCGGAGTGTGTACGGTAGCCGGTTCCGAGCCGGACATAGCGCGCCCGTCACGATCTCATCCTCGCGTATCCTCGTGCACGAAAGACACGCGCGGTCACACACCAATACAAACGGAGGCGGCTTCTCTTCCCTCGTAGGCTAACCGGCAGCCCTGGAGAGTCTGCGCATCGCCCTCTCCCGGCTAATAATGAGAGATCGGAGATACCAGTCTCGATATTAATTGTGCGGATCGGGTGAGCCCTACCGGGTTGCTCTTCGCATCCCTCCTGGTCCATCTCTCCCCGCCCCCTTCCTCACCCTCTTCGTCCTCCAGCCAATCTCATCCGGTCCGACTGGATATGCAATGCTGTTCTCCGTATGTTGGAACCGGAGAAAGGGTGAGGGACCAAGAGGGAGAATCTCGTACGAAGAGAGCCGCTACCGGCTTACCCTGATCCTGCTGAGCGATATCTTCCTCCCTGCCTCCCCCCCTCGACTGTTGGCTCTAGGTGTGTACGCGTGAGATATACGGGAACTTAAAGGAATACCCAGACCTGGTCAGTTATACATACGGGAAATTTGTATTTCGCTACAGGTCTAGGTTTATCTTTATACCTGAAAACAGCGACTATTTTTCAAGGGTTCTACACATTCTAGGCTTTTTGAAGAGGAAGAAGAGGAAAAGGAAGAGCGTTTTTTAGGGATTCGTTTTATAAGTTGAAAAACCACATCAGGCACTCTTTGCCTGGGGTTTGGTTTCACTAATTCATGATTGGCGAGCATTCCCTTTTGGGAAATTTGAATATTGGGTGCTGCGTCTGAGTCAGTTTTTATTTTTTTACTGGTTCTTTGAATTCTTGGCTTTCCTAGGGATTCTTGGTGCAGTCAGTTTTGGGGTACGACATTTTCGACTTTATGAGGATTGTACTGTTTTTTGGGGTAATCTTGGGAGGCTATGGGGAATAGTGAAAGTCGTTGTTTTTACATTTGTCGTTTCACCCTTGTTCCTCGATTGGTCAGGGGTGATTGCTGCCTTGTTTTTTTTTTGCCAACGCACGCCTTCTGCTTCGTTCCTCATTCGAGTCTCTCGAGTGGCTCCCCGGGAAGAGCCACTTTGATGATGATCTCCAGTTACTCAGCGTGTACAATCACGTCTTCAGAATTGAAAGAGAGACAGAGAGGGAGAGGTCGTCCCCATCTCGGTTGCTGTGCTTGGAATTGTTCGAACTCGCAATGAAGATCGAAGGGAAAACGTTCTTGTTTTCAGTTCTTCCAGGGTGGCGAACACAAAGGGCGGTGAACGAAGGGACGAAGGGATGAAAGTTCACATACAGAGTCAGTCGGAAAGTAATGTCGGGTTTTTTTTTTTTCACAAAACAAACATGGAGTTCCATAATTCGACGATTGGTTAGATAAACGGCCCATCCGGCCCAGTCGACTTCGAAATTTAAAAACCACTATTCACTCAGACAGCTGAACCAATTAGTCCAAAATTTGTTGTGTGCATTCAAGACGATGGCACCAAGGTCCATCAGCTCGTAATTTTGTATAAAAATGTTTCATCCTTGAGAAATCGCGACAAGAAACCAAGAACACGTTTCCGTCCACTTCGAAATTTTAAAACAATTATTCTCTCAAACGGCTGAACCAATCGGTACGAAATTTGTTGTGTGTATTCAGGACGATGGCACCGAAGGCCCCCGGTCGCCATTTTCGATAAAAACGTTTTATTATCGAAAAATAGCGGTTTAAAACGTTTCGACTATCTCTCTCGCACTCATGTGTCACTCAATGTTCGTCATGCCCTTAATTCGATCCAACGTTCGAAGCTCACCAAAAAAAAAATTGATGAAAATTGGAAAACCCGACATTACTCTCCCCAATACGGGCTTCGTATGGGAATAGAGGATGAGGGGATTTTTGGACTCCGAGATGTCCAAGGTACGGCACGATGATATCCTTCCAGATCCGGCTTACGTTAACACCTGCACGGTCCTTTCAGCAATTTCTCATCCCTCTCTTCTACTATCTCGACGTACGTAGCGGATGCTGGACCAGCCGTTCAACATCACCCGGACTTTCTTCTCTCTTTCTCCCTTTCAACCCCCACCCCAACCCACCTCTTTCCTCCTTTCTTTCTTTTCTCTCTTTCCCTGTCTCGTCTTTCCAGAAGCGAGCAGAATTCCAATTTTCTTCTCTTCCTTTTCCGCGTGCTCGGCTTCGCTCGCGATATCAAGAGGTAAGGAGGGTTGCGGACGAGGGGATGAGAATGGGATGAGAGCGAACTCAATCTGTGTCTCGTAGAGGATTATCGGGATTTTCGCGGAACGCACGCGCAACTACGGACGAGGAAGAAAACGCGTCGAAGCTGAGGCGAATATCCGCGAGTAGTTGCTGTGTCTGAGCCGACAATCTCGATATCTCTCGTTCTTTTTTTTTTTTTCTCTCCATTGCTACCCCTCTCACTGTCGTCCTCATCGAGCGTCGAAATTGATCCTCCCTTTTATGGGCTTCGACGTGTGCAGGTGGGAGACACGAAACGAGAGGTGAAAATTTATGTGAAAATAATTGTCACGTGACGCCAGGCTTGCCAAATGTATCGAATAAATTTAACTCTCAACGAAATTCGAGATCATTTTACGTGCCGTCGCGCTGGGTCGAAAACGTCCATGTACGTTTTTGACATCTTAAATTGCTCGAAAAAATCTCGAAAAATACTAGAATACTATTGAAACGTTCTGGAATGGGAATCCACCGTTCTTCGAGTATATAAGTCACTATACTCGTCGCTGAAAATTATTCTGTGGGAAAAAAACACACAAAAAAATTTTGGCTTCAGTTTCGTTGAAAAAAAGGACTAATAAAGATTGCCACGATTTTTTGTCCCGGACAGTTCGGGGTTTGAGAAAAACTTCGATTAACTCGTTTCTACTGAAATATGCAAAATCATCAAAACTTGAAAAGCCAGAATTTCGAAACAGTAAAATCGGGGATTTTTCAAATTTATTTTGTAACATTTTCAAAAATTATTTTTATCGCATCTCAACTTCGCTGACGAAACCTCTGAGAAGGATATTTTTCTAAGGTTTCTTTACGGAGCCCTTTGCCCTTTGCCCTGTTCAAATTTCCAGTAATTACAGTGCGAATCTTTATCCCGATCAAAAGAATTTCACCAAAAGACTCGTACCACCGAAAAAAAATAACGAAATAAAGAATTAAAAAAAAAAGACAAAAAAAAACGTTTTATTTGGAAAACAAGTTTTCTAGGCATCACAGCCCGGTACCACGAGGGGCGTCAATTCATTCGTGAAACAATCGAGGGGTTTCATCGCCCGGAGGAGCTTTCCCGAACTCGGCGAGAGCCGAGCGCGAGCCTAATCACGGCTTCGCTCTCTCAAAGCCCCAAAGGGCGCTGCGGTAAAACTGTGACGCCGAGTTACGTTACAAGCTGTCATAATAGTCCGTAGAAGAGGTGGCTTAAAGGGCTGGCTTAATTCCCGATTGTCACAGCCGCGAGTTCTTCATCGTCAATTTTCTACTCGCAAATGTGTGCAAAACGCAAGGGCCCAAGAGGGAGGGGAGGCAGGTGACTTTTTCGAGCTTCCGGAAGACCCTACAGGTCCGTAACGCCCAGCCATCATTTTTGTCCCGTACGACAAAATCCTAGCTTTCAAAGGCACCGCTAGGTCATCCCCTTAAGGGTCCGTCTCTTCGCAAAATTTGAAGGGTCGTCGTCATACAATTTATTTTTCTTTTTCTAGTGACACGTTGGTTGAAACAAATTGATTTGTTTTTGAAAAATGTTGTTTGAGTTTGTTTGGGTTCTTACGTGGTCCTGTTTGATTAGGTGTAGCCTCGTGAATTTTTCGTATTTTTGGGTCCGGGTGGTAATGTTGAAATATTCCGAAAAAGGTCACGCTATAACAATTCGTGACCCTGAAAAACGAATTTTGATTTTTTTTTTGGGAGGAATTACCCCTTAATTGGACGAGGAGAATGACACTTTTAAGTCTCTGGGAAAAACAGTTTTTTTTAGGGAAAATGGAGGCTTTGACACCTTTGGTGAAAAATGATATTCCCTTCGTTTCGCGGGTATTACACGAAGCGTTGGGTACGTCCAACACCCCGAAGAAACGATTTTTTTTTTTACATCCCTCGTTTCGTTTCTCGTTGATCCTGGAGTCCAACTTCTATCCTTTTCCAATAATCCTCTTTTATCAATCACGCGAGAGTTTCCCTCTCTCTCGCTCTCTCTCTCTCTCTTTTCGATGTATATCCGTGCGCGGTCTTGCGGCAAAAGAAAATTGCAAAGTAATAATAATAATCCGTGGGAATAATTGGCGTAAGGAGCTTTGCCAGTAGGGATTCCTCGCCGGCTGTGGAGACATCAAAGAAACATACCGTTCCCAATAATCTCCGGGCCGCCATCATCGGTTCCCTCATACCTGCGTACATCATTTTACAGAAGCCTTCTATCATTTTTTTTTTGCTTCCTTTTCTTCGCTTCATCCTTCGTCAGCCCCGTCTTTCGGGAATTATCAAAAAGCCACTTTCGGTTGTCGTCAATAATCATCGAGTGTCATTGAAATCAAGAATTTAATTTTTCCACCATTTATTCTTCTCTTTTTATGAGCTTTCCAAAAATCGTCAAAAAGCCACTTCCGGTTGTCGTCAATAATTATCGAATATCATTGAAACCCAGAAATCGACATTTTTCCACAATTTCTTCTTCTCTTTTTCTCAGCTTTCCAAAAATCGTTCAAAAATCACTACCCATCCCCAGCAAAATTAATCAAAAGTCACTGAAATTCAAAACCCGAAATATCTCCACCATTTTTTCTTCCCTTTCCCTCAGGCTCCCATCGACCATCAAAACGGCACTTCCGCTATCGTAAATAATCCTCGAACCTCACCGAGCCTAGAATCCTCATTTTCAACTTAGTCTCGTTCCTGCTCCGTTGAAGTATAAAAAAAAAATGAAGGTCTTGAAAAATGAAATGAAAAATGAAAAAAATGAAATGAAAATGAAAAATGAAAAAAACTGAAATGAAAATGAAAAATAAAAAAAAATGAAATGAAAATGAAAAAAAAAAAAAGAAAAAATGAACACTTCCGGTCTTCAGCGATCACGGACGTAGAAACGCGTACCGATTTCGTTCGTACCATCAAGTTCTCGCAATATCTTTTTCTAGTTCTGATTTGCGGGAATCTCGTTCTGGGATCTCTCCCGTTTCGTTTCATCCCCCCCCCCCCCCCCTCCCGCCAGCCCCTCGGTTCTCGATGACCGGATGCTGGAAGCGTGGCATCTGCAGAGGATCCGATTGCGCGGCGGGCAATCCGCGAGCGTGATTAGATGTGGCCGTTGGTGGTGGCTGGTCCTACTGGCTCGGCTGCGCAGTCGGACCACTTTAATACACGTATTTATATATAGGGAGAGACGAGATTGAAACCCCGAGATAGATAGGTAGATAGAGAGAGAGAGAGAGAGAGAAAAGAACGAGGGAAGGGGTCTCCGGAGATCGGTAAAGGGGACGCTGAAGAATCGACCCGGATTCAAGAATAGACACTGATGACATATATACCCGATTGACGTTCCATGCGGAGACGTAAAAAATGCAATCGGCTCTTAGAGTAATGAAAGCACTCGCCCTCCAGCCCCCCACCTCCACATCTCCGATGCTCTATCAGTCGAGGACTCTTGGTTCCTTTTTTTACCACCCCCTCTCTCTCTCTCTCTCTCTCTTTTTCTCTGTACACGAACGTACGTGTGGATTTCTATTTTTACGTTCGTCCGACGAACGGAGGTTTAAGGGGGGTTGAAGGGGGTGAAGGATTTCGGGGGCTTCATCGAGGGGGCGTAATTCGAACGAATGATAGAATCCTCGTCTGGATTCAACCCAGTCAAACACGGGCCTAATACTCTCCGAGTAAAAAAGTCTCTCAGGGATTTTCACGACACGATGAGACGACCGCAGTGGACAAGGGGCTCGGATTGCCCCGAATGAGTTTTCACGCAAGCCCTCCACTTCCCCTTCTCGCGGTGCCTTTCCTACTAGGGGTTTTTTGTTTTTGGAGAAGGCCTTGAAGGATGAAAGAACGTGAGGGTTTGGCGGGTAGGTTTGTTTGGGTTAACGCGGATTATTGGTTAATGAACGTGTAAGTTGAACGAACGAGTTGAGGAAGAGAATTCGAAAGAGAGAGGGGAACGAACCAAAATTAACGTAACGTGAAAGAAAATGTTGAAATATATGAAATATTGAAAGCCAAAACGAACCCAAACAAACGAGAGCCTAAACGAACCTGAACAAACCCAAACAAACCAAGCCAAAACGAAACTAAATGAAATGAAACCAAAACAAATCCAAACCAAGCCAAAACGAACCCGAACAATCCCAAGACCAGAACCCAAACGAAGCCAAGCCAAAACGAAACCAATACAAGCTATAACGAACCCAAACCAAGCCAAAACGAACCCAAACAATCCCAACGACCTTGCCATGTTTCCTCTTCGAAGTTTTGGCTTATTCGAGTTTGTTTGGGTTTGCCCCTTCGAACTCAATCAAAGTCAAGCCCAAACGAATCCAAACCAAGCCAAAACGAACCCAAACAAATCCCAACGACCTCGCCATGTTTCCTCTTCGAAGTTTTGGCGTATTCGAGTTTGTTTGGGTTTGCCCCTTCGAACCCAATCAAAGTCAAGCCAAAACGAACCCAAAACGAACCCAAACAATCCTAACCACCTCGCCATGTTTCCTCCGAATTTTTCGCGTATTCGAGTTTGTTTGGGTTTGCCCCTTGGAACCCAATCAAAGCCAAGCCAAAACGAACCCAAAACGAACCCAAACAATCCAAACCACCTCGTCAAGTTTCCTCCGAATTTTTCGCGTATTCGAGTTTTCACCCTATCTTTTCGTACTCCGGTTGAAGTCATTGGGATTCCGTTCTTTCACGGATAAAGGGGAATGACGTATGGTGGGGGGGACGATCGCCTGATAAATTTGGCGGAATTACGAAATTAGGGCTAAACAAGATGAGATACAAGTTGGGTCACGCGCTCGTAAGGGATAAGCACCAGGGAAAGAAAAAGACAAGAAAAAGAAGGATGGAAAAAAGAAATGAAATAAAGATCCGAGAGTGGTCGTGTAAAAGGTGAATCTCAACAGGGACACACCGCCCGGACGAAGATCTTTTCTTTCCACGATGAAAAGATATACGTGGGGTGTACGTGTGAGGGAATTGGAATACTCCGGATCGAGAAAGTGAGAGAGAGAGAGAGAGAGAGAAACCCTCACACCGAGAATGGAGGAGGGTCCTCGTCGTGATTCCCGGTGATTCATGACGCTTTTTATGCCCCGCTTGGGCCAAAATAATTCACCCTAATGCCCCTGCTAACTGCTCCCGGTTTCTCCGGACCTCTCCCCAGGGGTGAGACAAGGACACTCCGGACCGAGATGGAAACATCTCTTTCTCTCAAATTCACGATTGTTTATTGCCAAAAAGTCTCTCGCTCTCCATACATCATCGCATCCCAGGCAACCAAAAGAAAGGAAAAGTGCCTCTTTTGCTTACGTATGAAAAAAAAAGTAACCTCCTCTCGACTGTTTTACACGCGAGAAATAAAGACTCTCTGGATTATATCCTTTTTCGAATTTATCGTATCCTACTTCGTCATTTTTACTCCGCTCAAATCTTTTTTTTTATTCCGACGTCATGCTTTTTTTTGCTGCAAAAAAAATTATCTTCCAAAAGATGGAATGCCAAAAAAAAAGCTTTAGGAATTTTTTTATAATTATTTTCATCAATGTGAAAAAGATTTTCGTCAGTTTTGACTTTATGATATTCCTAAAAAATAGGGATTTTTTTTATAGCTAGTTTTTTATATATATTTTTTTTGCTTTTCATACAAATATTTCTGAAATCACGTATTATAAAAATTCTCGCATCAAGTACTTTCTTTTTCACAATTATTTATAACGAAAATTGTTTGTTAATTTGAAAAAATGAGAACCCTGCCATTCTTGAAAATTGAAAATCGTTTTTTGTATGCAAAAACATAGCATACTAAATAAATGTGTGCATATTTATATGATAATTTTTAATGCATAAAACTTATACCAAAATAAATTTTAAAAAATCAGTTTTCGTATACATAATTCATAATTTGCAAAAACGTTAAAATTCAACCACTTCTCTTAAGAGGGTTGAATATTCTTCAACTTGAATTAAAAAAATGTCAATCGAGTCCTACGAAATTTGTACAATAATTTTTAATAAACAAAATATATACAAAAATTAATTTTGAAAAATCATTTTTCGTATCCATATTTCAAAATTTGAAAAAACGTTAAAATTCAACTACTCTTCTCAAGATAGTTGAATATTCTTTTACTTAAAATAAAAAATGTCTAATTGAGTCCTAAAATTACGAAAAAAAATCGTTTTTTTTTAATCATTATCCCGGATAAAAATGAAAAACGTGGCCGAAACGAGGAATTGAAGTTTGCGAATTATAAGGGTTGCAAGGATATTAATCAACCTATTAGCCCAATAATAAGAGAGAGAGAGAGAGAGAGGGACGGAGGAATTTCGAGGACGTCGCGGTAAGCCTGTTTTACCTGTGGAAACGTTGTCGCTATCGAGAAAGCGATGAACACGCACGGCTCGGCGTTTCTCCTTCCCTCGATCCCGAAGCCTGTTAATCATCGATCGCTAATTATGCTAAGCGTCGCAATCGAGGCGTACCATTATACGAGGGAGCTTTACCTCATCGCCCGTCCACCGAATCCCTCTATACACGTAACACGATATCTCGGGTGACTGGGATCCCCGTAGGACGTCGTGTTCGACGCCCTTTACCGATCAGCCACCGCAGGCCTCCGGACAAGTTACGCTCTCGTCGTCGCGACGCCTCTTATCACTGATAACACCGCGCGGTCGTTGCCGATTCCCCACACCCTCAGGACGATCGAAATTACAACGGAAATTTTTTTTTTTCTTAAATTCTTATCAATTTTTTTATTTAATTGAAAGAAATTGAATAATTATTAATATTTGATAAATTAAATACATATATTTCGACTTTATAGTCGAAATGAAATATAAATAAATTCAAATAAATATAAATAATATTATTACTCAGTAAATATAATAAATTCAATAAATAAATATTTCACGTCTTTTAATTAAATTTTTTATTAAATGATAAGAAGTTGAATAAATAAATAATTCTGGGTAATTTTTGAAAATGAAAAATCATTTTTTTCGGGATAAACAAATATGGATAGATAAACAAATATTCTTCGATATACATAAACCAATTTTCCAAAAACAAAAATCAATTTTTCCTCTAAAAAAAAAAATAGAAAAAAATCTGTATCGTTTTCTCACCCATCGAGTTTGAAAAATCGTCCATCCCCCGAAACTTGAAAGACGCGAGAGCGATAATTAAGACGGAAAAGGGATTGGAGGAAGGTCCCGTTTCCAAGAGGGATGAAAACTCGGAGAGGAACCGCCCAACGACGGTCAAAACGTCTCTCTCTCTCGACGTTCTAAGGGGTCGAAAGAAAAATGGTGAATAAAAATTGCTCGGGAAAAGAAATTACTTTCTCTCGTGTATTTCGGTATCTCTCAGGGGGTGCTCGTTGGCGGAGGGGGTTATCGAGGGGATGAAAAAAAGAAAATGGGGTGAGTCGGAGGAAGATTCTGAAACGGAGTTTTTGAGACGTTGAAGAGACGATGTGTATATGAAATAACAAAAAAAAATATATATATATACATATATATATATATAAAAAAAGAAACGACGAAAAAAAACGTCTGGCCTCACTTCGTCGAGTTTATCTCCCTCATCCTCATTAAAAAGCCTCCGCTGCACCCTCTTCTCTTCCTGGGCTCACGCTTCCAGTATTCCCTCCCCCCCCCCTTCCCCAACCCTCCACCCTTCGTTCGTCGACTCTGCGCTACTTCTTTAGCTTCTTGCCCATTTTTTCCGTCTCATCAACTCGTTGAAAAAAAAATAAGAAAAA
>JAPYZJ010005877.1:0-17483 GCA_030522765.1 Ophioninae sp. B BG-2022a
GTCGTAAAGTAAGCTTCCTCTATGCTATTAAGATTTAATTGGTGTGTTTGGAAAAGGTTTTTGACTGACTTAAATAATGGCGTTGGATTCGTATCGATATCTCTTACAGTTTTCCCGGAAAGTCCACTTGAAAAATCGGAAAAAAAGAGGCAAAGGGGTATGTATGGAAAAATTGGGAAAAATCGATGGTCCAACTTTAAAATTCTGCCAAAAATCGAAAAATCATCGGATTTCAATAATTAAAAAAGCATTTTGAAGAGAAAATCATAACGAAGAGATTGAGTACAGAGTGGAGTTCCAAATCCTAAAGGAAAAAAAGTTATCGATGATTTAGTGAAAAAAACTTTTTTTTCCCAGAAATCGAAAAAAATTTTGGAATTCTAATATTTTTTTTATTAGTCTATTTTAATGTAATTTGATCCCCTGAGCACGAATCTACCATTAATTTCTCCCAAAACCTAACATTTTCATGAAAAATCGTGAAAAATCCTGTTTTTAGAAGTTTTTAACGATTTTTTCATCGAAATTTTGGGTTCCTGGGGAAATTAATGGTAGATTCGTGCTCGGGGGATCAAATTACATCAAAATAGACCATTTAAAAAAATATTAAAAATCCAATTTTTTTTTCGATGTTTGAGGAAAAAAAGTTTTTCCACTAAATCATCAATAACTTTTTTTCCTTTAGGATTTGGTACTCCACTTTGCGCTCAATCTCTTCGTTATGATTTTCTCTTCAAAATCCTTTTTTAATAATTGAAATCGGATAATTTTTCGATTTTTGGCAGAATTTTAAAGTTGGACCATCGATTTTTGCTAATTTTTCCATACATACCCCTTTGCCTCTTTTTTGCGATTTTTCAAGTGGACTTTCCGAGAAAACTACGAGAGATATCGATACGAATCCAACGCCATTATTTAAGTCAGGCAAAAACCTTTATGCTCGTAGTGAAAACAAGACAAAATAGAGTAATACCCAATAATTATCAATAATAAATAGTAATAATAATAAATAAAAATAAATAAAATACAAAAATAAATAATTGGTAATAAAAATGGAATTCTTAATAAACGAGCCAATCGTAATTTGTTCTGTCCATGAATATTATGTACTTTTAACTGTAGGCAAAATACGAAACCAAACTTTTTTTTCACCTTGGCTTTTGCAATCGTTGAGCTCCGAATTTATTTCGAAAAATAATGTTTTTTGTATCGTTCAGAAAAAAAGCAAAAAAAAAAAACAGAAAAAACGTAATCAGACGATGATTAGAGGTAAAAAAATAAAGTTAGTTCGAGAGGTTGCTGAAGAGCTTTCACGTGAGTGTCGCAGATTATTGTGCGCTACTGTGGATAAGAATACAATAAAAAAAAAGAAATGAAAAATTTATGTTTTCTCGCGACAAAACATAAATCGTACTTTTGCAAGAATTTATTTTTCATCATTATTATTATTTTTCCGGATGAATTGATAACGATTAATTATCATTACAAATATATATTCCCAAACAAACTAAACTAATAAAAAACATTGAATTTTTGAGTAATTATTGATAAGAATAAAACTATCCTTACGAATCAATTAAATAAAAAAACTATTAAATAACTAACTTTAATAAGTTGAACAATTTATTAAAACAATTAAATAAATTATCAATAAAAGTTTAAAACCAAAAAAATAAGTGAAAAAAAATTCACAAAACGACATTTTGTGGAATTTTGATTTTTTTTTAATCCTGTGATTAAATTGAAATAAAAGAAATATCGAGAAAAAGCTGGAGGATTTTTGGACACGTTTAACGGATCAAGAACCGGCTGGTTTACAATTATGATACTTCGACATGTTTACGTTTGTGTTGAATCGTCCCTAACGATGATTACACTGTGTCATATTAATAATCGTACGATCACGTTTGCGTTATCGCGTCGAAAGCATTCCGTGTACAATCACGTGCAAACGAGATGGGACTCACGAGTCTTCCACTGTATCTTCAATCTTCGGGGCGCAACGGACGAGGATATATATTTCTTCTCTGGCTGGATTCATTGCTCTTCGGCTAGGCGCGGTTCTCAACAATAAAAATAATTGTCACTTTCGTGTTCCGTGCACACAATGCTATCTCGGCATGTCACGAACGTGTCGATTCGTTATTCTTTTGCCTATGTACATATATATATATATATATATATATATATAGATTTTTTTGTCCAATGTACAGTGTGTCAAAAAAAGGACTCTGAAAAATAATGGTTTGCGAATAAAAGAACAATTTTATTTGGTTGTTTAAAGTAATTATTTACGATTAAAAAACAATTTAAATTGGTAATTAAAATTGGTTGTTTGAGGTAATTATTTACGATGAAAAAAAGAATTTTAATTGATTATTTAAATTGGTTGTTTAAAGTAATTATTTACGATTAAAAAAAGAATTTTAATTGATTATTTAAATTGGTTGTTTAAAGTAATTATTTACGATTACAAAAACAATTTAAATTGATTATTTAAATTGGTTGTTTTAAGTAATTATTTACGATTAAAAAGACAATTCAAATTGTTTATTTAAACTGGTTGTTTAAATCGACGGTTTATGAATAAAAAAACAATTTTTATTAGTTTTTTAAATTGTTGGTTTACGAATAAAAAAAACAATTTTGATTGGGTATTTAAATAAAAGGTTTACGGATAAAAAAAAACAATTAAAATTGGTTGTTTAAATTGATTGTTTACGAATAAAGAAACCATTTAAATTGGTTATTTGTTAACCCAAACAAACCCAAACCATTTAAATTGTCTGTATAAATTCATGGTTTACAAATAAAAAATAGAAATCTTCTCGTCGCATCGACTTAAACGTTAACAAATAATGTTTATGCAAAATTCCTCCTAATCCAAAACGTTTTTTTTTTTTTTGAAAGAATGGTTTGACAGCCCATTGCGTTTTGTAAAAAAAAAAAAAAACTTGACGAGTTTTTGATATTCCGAATGCGTGTTTTTTGGTTTATGAATTTAATTAGATACACCAGTGCTATTATTCAGAAATGTCACTAATGTCACTAATGTCACTAATGTCACTAGTGTCACTAGTGTCACTAGTGTCACTAATGTCACTAATGTCACTAGTGTCACTAGTGTCACTAGTGTCACTAAGGTCACTAATGTCACTAGTGTCACTAATGATATTTCGGGTGTAATATCGAAACGGTCACCCGATGGTAATTTTGGAACAATCACGAAACTTCCGTCACGTGTGATACGGATTTCTTGATTTCTTCACATCTTTACCGTACACACAGACACACACATATATATGTATATATGAAATGTCTATACGAACGTGTGCGCATTCAGCAGCTTTTCGACTCATGCTTTACGATAAGATTCACGTGAGCTCTCGAGTATATATACATCCGTAAGCACGTTTTGGCTGAGCGATTGTGTACGAAAGAACAAACGAGGGAGCGAGGAATCATGACCGATAAAAAAAAAAAATACTAATCCCGTCATAATTCTGAAGATCGCTCGATCGATGTTTCTCATCATTTGAGTCATTATTGGATAAAGGTCGCGCAAAAAGTTAGTCCGAAATAAAGGTATCGTGAAATTACGATTATAATTTTTTTATTTATTATTAAATAGTGTTTCGTTGAACAAATGCGATATTTAATAATAAATTAATAATTGGAATGGTTTATTCCGAGTTTCAATTTATTGTACAATTTATTTATTATAAATTCGATATTATTATTATTATTATTATTATTATTAATAAATATAATGCGACCTCTTACAAGAATTACTTGGAAAAATACAATTCTGTAATTGAGTAATAAATAATTATATCGATCGTCAAGAGAAAAGGGCACCAGCGGGAAAATCAAGGGAATTCCCACTTATGTATAAAAAAAAATACTTTTTTTCTCCGAATTCTCCGCCCGACGAGCAATTTTCCTTCTTCTCTGGGTAATCATCGTTAGCCATCACGTCATCTGCAAAACGTAAAAATTCCCCTCTGCAATCATCCCGGACCACTCGTTTCCCCAAAACATGATTTTTTCAAAATTCAGTCGTTGCACTTTTTATCACGGACGAACAATTTTTTGCGAGGGACCAGAATTGATATTTTATTTTTATTTGTTAAAAATGATATACTCGCGAATATTGTTCCCTCTCTTTTTGGCGAACGTTTCGGTCCACCTGAAAAAACGTATTTGTCTTTTTCATTGAAGGCTCGAAAATTTACGAGCTTTGGTAATTTTTTTTTTCGTGCACGCTCGTGATAATCCATTTGTGGAAACGTCGATAAGACTGAATCGAGAAACAAAAAAAAATGTAAATGTAAAAAATAAAAAAAATTGATTAAATAATTGAAAGCAAAAAAGGAATTTATAATTGGAAGCATAAAAAATTGAAAAAATGGAAATGTAAACAAATTTAAAACATATTAATAGGTTAATCGAAATAGTAAGGAATAAAAAAAAATTTGACTTAAAAAAATGTTAAAGAAATTCATAAAATAATTGAAAACATAAATAATTGAAGAAAAAATTATAATTCAAAATGTAAAAAAAATTACAAATATTAAATATATATAAAATTAAAAAATAAATTCAAAATGTAATAAATTTTTTAAAGAATTGAAAATAAGTAAAAAAATTGTTTAATTATAAAGGTGAAAATGAGTCTTTTCGTTGCATTATTTTTAATTTTTTAATTTGGTCGCGTGCGAGTAATGTGCATCTATATCGACGAGAAAAGATAAGAAAATCAAAGATCATCGAGTAGTATACAACGAAGTCCCACGAGGCTAACGAGCCAACCTCGCTTGTGGGATAATTGCTCAGTGGATTACTGAGATACGAAGAGACTATTGGTGCATTCTCCTGTAACACGTCTTTCCTGATAACAATTTTGTTTCGTAGTCCTCTCGTTTTCTCGTTACGAAAATTTTTTTGATGACCGAGTATACAATGGAGTGAAGGACTTTGGGCTTAGGGAATTATTACGGAACGTCAGCATATAAAATTTCTGCATTTTTTCTTTTTCGGCGCTCCTGCATTCGGTTGCTAAATTATTCTTGCTGGTATTAGTACTATTATTGACATAATGATACCATCGTGCTGATTGCTGTTATCGTTGGGTCTTTTTCGATCAACGCATTCACGTTAATTTATCATGTTCAACTTTGTTCGGGCTTGTTTGGGTTTGTCTTTTTTTTTACAACGTATCGTTCAAGTTTGTTTGGGCTTGTTTGGGTTTGTCTTTTTTTAATCAATGTATCTACGTAATTCAATGGCGTTGAAAATTGTTTGTTTGCGTTGGTCTTTTTTCATCAACGTATCGTTGAATTTTGTTTTGGTTTTTTTGGGTTTATCTTTTTTGTTATCAACGTTTTTCGTCAATTTTTTTATCAATGTTTTTTGTCAATTTTTTTATCAATGTTTTTTGGGTTTGTTTGGGTTCAAATTTACCGATCAACGGTATCCCCAATTTAAAAGCATCGTTCACTAATCAAAAAATGAAAAATCCAAAATTCGATTTAAAAAAAATATTTAAAAAATAATACAAAAATTAAAATTAAAAAAAAAACAATTTTCTTTAATCAAAAAACTTTCAAAAAAAAAAAAGAAAAAAAAACAAACATCTAGATTGAAAACAAAAAAGAGATTTTTCGAACCCGATCGATAAAGGCTGATAATGAAGATTGTGTTTTCCCCGATCATACGCGACTATGATGGTCCGTCTCCTAAAGAGTATTCCAACACGTTGAATTTTGTTTGGGTTTGTTTGGGTTTATCTTTTTTTTTTATCAACGTTTTTCGTCAATTTTTTAATCAATGTTTTTCGTCAATTTTTTCATCAATCTTTTTTGCGTTTGTTTGGGTTCATATTTACCGATCAACGGTATCCCCAATTTAAAAGCATCGTTCACTAATCAAAAAATAAAAAATCCCAAATTCAATTTAACCCCAAAAAAAATATTTAAAAAATAATACAAAAATTAAAATTAAAAAAAAAAACAATTTTCTTCAATAAAAAAACTTTCAAAAAAAAAAGAAAAAAAAAACAAACATCTAGATTGAAAAAAAAAAAAGAGATTTTTTAAACCCGATTGATAAAGGCTGATAATCAAGATTGTGTGTGTTTTCCCCGATTATACGCGACTATGATGGTCCGTCTCGTAAAGAGTATTCCAACACGTGGATAAGCCTGTGCTCGCGGTCGTTCTCTCGTGGACGAATACGAGGATAAATACCACACATGAACGATTTGAGGTTCACTCGTCGCGCCGCGCTGCCTTTGCCACCAAACCCGGCAGCCTATATAAAGTGACAAACTTGCACGTTGCGTCGTACTAGTCGTCGTGGACGGTATCACGGAGCAGTTAAACCTCCCGGGTTTCGCCACTGCGAAAAAAAGGGGGAGCGACCGGTCGTTCGTACGGGTACCGGAAACGAGGTCGATCGTTGAGGGTTCTCTGGGTTAACGGAAGTGAACGACAGCCATCGTATATCAATTTCAAAAAGTCCGCGAGTGCCTCGAGCCAATATTACGAAAAACAGGGTTGAAACGGAAAACAGGGGGGGGGGAGGGCGCGAATGACGGTTGGTTTTAGCGCGTCACACGCGTACGAATGACGAGATTGAGGAGAGTGAAGTCGGTCATCGGGTGATGACCGACCATGTATTAGGGTGCATTAGCGCTGAGTCCTGTCTATTACGTATATATTACGTGTAGTAAAAAGTAATCCATTATTCTTCGACTAGATTACGTATCAGGTGTAGTAAAAAGAAATTCATTATTCTCCCAATAGATTACGTATCAGGTGTAGTAAAAAGAAATCCATTATCCTTCCATTATTCTTCCAATAGATTACGTATTAGGTGTAGTAAAAAGAAATCCATTGTTCTTCCAATAGATTACGTATCAGGTGTAGTAAAAAGAAATCCATTATTCTTCCAATAGATTACGGATTCGGTGTAGTAAAAAGAAATCCATTATTCTTCCAATAGATTACATATAATAATGGATTTCTTTGTAGTACAAAGAAATCCATTATTCTTCCAATAGATTACGTATTAGGTGTAGTAAAAAGAAATCCATTACTCTTCCAATAGATTATGTATCAGGTGTAGTAAAAAGAAATCCATTATTGTTCCGATAGATTACATATAATAATGGATTTCTTTGTAGTAAAAAGAAATCCATTATCCTTCCAATAGATTACATATTCGGTGTAGTAAAAAGAAATCCATTACTCTTCCAATAGATTATGTGTCAGATGTAGTAAAAAGAAATCCATTATCCTTCCAATAGATTACGTATTAGGTGTAGTAAAAAGAAATCCATTATTCTTCCAATAGATTACATATAATAATGGATTTCTTTGTAGTAAAAAGAAATCCATTATTCTTCCAATAGATTACTAATGTTGATAATTGTTGTTATTACTAATGTTGATAATGATTTTTTGTTTTTTTTTCATTGTGTGAACAATGAAAAAAAAAACAAACAAAAAATCATTATCAACTTCAATTTCATTGTGTGAACAATGAAAAAAAAAATCATTATCAACTTCAATTTCATTGTGTGAACAATGAAAAAAAAAAAAAAAAAAATCATTATCAACTTCAATTTGACAATTTTCCGCATTACACGCGAGTTGAACGGAAATTGTCTGGTACTTAAGACGCAAGTATGTACGAATGGAAAATGTTAAGCGTTCGAGCCTAAATAAACGAAATAAATGATTGAACGATTTATCTAATTAGTGGTCCGGATTTGCACCGGCTCGTTCGTATAGCCGGACGATATGCGAACGTGAACGCGACTCGGATCTCACTCGACCGATGTTAGAACGAGGATAGAAGCCCCTACGGGAATCTCTCCCGCGATATATTGCTCTCGTAACGCGCGAATTGGGAATGAGGGGGAGTGCTCGGTGTGGATAAACGTACGACCGGATACGAACTTCGTGCACTCATCGCGGTTGAAGGCGATTTACCTTTTTTTTTTTCGAATCTTCATAAAACGATCACTTTTTCAATAACAAAAAATGTCCCTTCTTTGTCAATCTTTTGTTTTTTTTTTAAATAAAAAAATTAGTATTTTCTCGAATTTTTTAGTTTTTATTTGTGCATTTTTTAAATTATTTTAAAACCAAAAAATGATTGTTTATTTTCTTGATTTTTTTGTTTTTGTTCGTGCATTTTTTTGATTATTTTTAAACCTAAAATAAAAGCTTTCCCTTCTTTGTCAATCTTTTGTTTTTTTTTTACACAAAAAATATTATTTTCTCGAATTTTTTAGTTTTTTTTTCGTGCATTTTTTTTGATCATTTTTAACCACGAAATAAAAAAATTTCCTTCTTCGTCAATCTTTCAATTTCCGTACGAGGCAAGGAAAAACACTGAATCTTATTCTCAAGTAAAATTCTCATAAATGGAAATGAATTTATGGAGGAATCGTTGACATCGTAATTTTAAATTGACTCGATACACTTCTAGTCTTATTAATCTTTATCGTGATATATACGATGATAAGTGGACGAATTCAATAACAAGTGTGGGATATGTGACAATTTTTTTTTCCCTCGCATATGGTAACTCACCGATCCTCCATTAATCATTTGCAATGAAAAAAAAATTATTTATACACCTCGGTTTTTCTGAATCCCCTTCGAAAAAAAAAAAAAAAAATTGCTTTGGCTAATTTTCGTATTCGCTAATTACCTTTCGCTAATTACCAATTCGTAAATTTCTCATTTTTGCTTATCCTGAATATACACATTTTATCACTAAAATCTTGAAAAAAAAACGAAAAAAAAATAAGCTATAAGTTAACAACAATTTCGTGTAGAGATTAACAAATTTTTTTTTTTCAGCCATCGTACGTCGATTATCATGATTATTTCGAATAATTTTCTCAGAGCTAAAATCAAGTTTCACATTCGCGTTGTATTTTTTATTTCCGCGTATGGTAATTTTATACACATAATTTGCATCGACAAACGTGATTACATCAAATTATATATCGAATGCAAAAATCGAGCTCGCTTCGTAATTCAACGAAATTACAAATGGCTACATGTTGCGCAATCTTAAATTTATCAATTTATTTATATCTCATCAATTGAATTGTATAAAAATTTTTATATTTTTTTATTTTCGTAAATATTGTTTTTTGAAATTTTTATTTTAACGAGTTCAAATTGTAAAAGCGTTGATATATTTTAATATATTTTTTAATATATCTTTTAATCGTTTTTACCTCTTAAATTTCTCAAGGTCAAAAATCAAACCTGTCACTGCGAGTGTTTTTCAGTTTCTTCAGTTTTCGAATTATTGGCTAAAATTTGGCGTTCAAAAAAAAAAAACTTTTTTTCGTTGCGTTTAAACGTCGTAAAAGACAAAGTGATTAATGAAATCCGTTCTCAGTTTCATTCTTTTACGACGAAGAAATATCGTTAAAAAAATATGTCTTAAGTACGAATTTGCAAAAATGGAAAATGACTAAACGCATAAATCTCAGGTAAACGAGCAATTAATTTTCCGTATGTAAGTGGACGTTCTGTGATCCCCGGATGACTAAACGTTGAAATTTAATTTCCTAAACTGAATTCATGGTAAAGCAATGAATAATCGATGGTGACTGTGTTTAAAGGGGAGGGGGTGGGGGTGATGCGAAAAGCTTATGAAAAGTTCAATCAGAAGCAATTAATATCGAACGAGATTTTTGAAAGTTAAATTTTTGAAAAATTGCGAAAATCGAGTTTTCGTTTTTTTTTATTGGCTGGTTGATTGTTTTTCCGCTGAGAAATAAAAAACTTGATTTTGGTTTTCGTTGCACGAGGAAAACCTATTTTTTTTACGAAAGACCGCACAGTGATAACGAGCAGAGTCATTTTTTTTTCCTTATCAAGCCTCCTTCATCGCGCTTCAGACAAACATCGTTCCTCAGACGAGTTTTCAATGTTGAAATATGTTTTTTAAATATTTTTACGAGTTTAAAAAGATTTGATTTTTTTAACGTTTAAAATATTTTTAGGAATTTTTATGTGTTTAAATATTTTAACGTTTTAAATATTTTTACGAATATTTTAATATTTTAATATTTTAATATTTTTATATTTTTATATTTTTATATTTTTACGAATATTTTTATATTTTTATATTTTTATATTTTTACGAATATTTAAATATTTAAATATTTTTACGTTTAAAATATTTTTAGGAATTTATTCATGTATATATATTATTTTTATTATTAAAAGTGAAACAATTGACAATGTTGACTTATTATTAAATCACTTTATTTTTAAAACTAAATCTAGTAATATTTCGAGTACTGGGGATGGTAGAAAACATATTTTTTTTCAACTTGCAGAAATACTCAAACTA
Organism: Ophioninae sp. B BG-2022a; assembly: GCA_030522765.1. Taxonomy (NCBI): domain Eukaryota; kingdom Metazoa; phylum Arthropoda; class Insecta; order Hymenoptera; family Ichneumonidae; species Ophioninae sp. B BG-2022a. The sequence goes on from JAPYZJ010005877.1 coordinate 10,393, forward strand.
GAATAATGGAACGAACGTGCACCCTCTTCGCGATGGTCTGCGTGCTATTCGCGTGTCTGAAAAATTCTTCGAGTCTTCAGGAAGGCAAAATCTACGAAGGTGACTATTATCAACTTTTCTTTGTAATTTTCCGCGAATATTCATCAATTTGTGCGACCAGATAACGCGCTTGTCTTTGATAAAATTTATTGCTTCTCTCGATCAATTAAACGACCACGATTATTATTATTTTTTTTTTAGATAAACATCGCGTTACGTTGTCGCCAGTGAATATCGTTTCTACAAAAAATATTTTCTTTCGGAGAGGAAACGTTGAAAAAAAAAAATGGTCGCTCGTTTGAAGCCTTCAAATTGGAATTATTAATAAAATTAATTTAAAAAAAAACAAATTCTGGCGAATATGCAGCTTTTTAAAAATTTTTTTTTAATCGATCATAAAAATCAACCAAAAAATTCTAATTTATTTTTCAACGTGGAAAATATATAAAAGCCAACGTTTTAAGTAACAAATCAAAATTTGGATTATTTTTCGATGTAGGAAAGAGGAAATAACTTTTTTCCTCTCGGTTTTTCGTCGTCGAAAAAAAATGTAAACCAAAAAAAAAAACAAAAAAAGTGTTCTGTGGTAACGACAAGGAAATGACTTTGTTTCTCTTGGTTTTTCCGGAGCAGACGCGTCATTCTGGCTGAAATCCGGTCAGGAAAATCTCGAGAGGATACTGGCGATGAGGAACAACGAGAACCGAGCGAAAAATATAATAATCTTTATCGGTGATGGCATGGGAATGGCGAGTATAACGACGGGAAGAATTTTCACGGGACAGGCAAAGGGAAAAACCGGCGAGGAGTACAAATTGGCCTTCGAGAAGTTTCCCAATACCGCGTTTTCCAAGGTTATTATTTTCACTGCACGCGACATCCAAATAAACAATTATTTAAAAAATAACGAAAATTGCTTCAAAGTTAAACGAAATTGATTTTTTTTCGAAATCATAGTTTCTTTTTTAACGCAATTACCTTGCTATTCAAATTTTAACGATTTTGAAATTAATCTAGCAAAAATGAAAAAAAAAACAGAAAATTGATTGCAAATTTATTTTTTTCGAGACTAAAAAAGAGAATGAAAATTCTCTATAGAATTTGTAGAATTAAGCAGCATATATTCTAAAGTGTATAATTATTTTTGAATCATTTTTTTATTTTTGAGTAAGTATTTTTAAATTATTTTTTTATTTTTGAAGAATTATTTGTAAATTATTTTATTATTTTTGAAGAATTATTTGTGATCTATTTTATTATTTTCGAAGATTTGTTTGTGAATTATTTTTTTATTTTTGTATAAGTATTTTTTAATTATTATTTTTACTAAAAATAGCGAGGAGAGAACATATTTGAAATGTTTTGAAAAAAAAATGAAAAAAATGCAAATTGCATTTTTGAAGAATTATTTGCGATCTATTTTATTATTTTCGAAGATTTGTTTGTGAATTAGTTTTTTATTCTCGGATAAGTTTTTTTTAATTATTATTTTTACTAAAAATAGCGAGGAGACAAAATTTTTGAAATATTTTGAAAAAAAAATGAAAAAAATGCAAATTGCAGACGTACAACGTGGACAAACAAGTGCCTGACTCCGCCGGAACAGCTACCGCTATGTTCACCGGTGTCAAGTCTCGTTATAAAGTAATCGGCTTCGACGGCTCGGCGAAATTCAACGATTGCGACAAGATCCTCAACAAAGCGAGCAAAGTTACGTCCATCGCGAGTTGGGCCCAGGACACGGATATGGACACAGGTCAGAAAAAACTTTAACCTTCATATAGCATAGCAAAATTATTGAGGTTTAGAAAATAATTTCAAAAAATGATAAAACCTTTGAAAATTGAAGTTTAAAAAAATGGTCAAACCTTTACAAAAATTATAAAACCGATAAAACATTTTTTCACGTGGCAAAATCTTTTAAAATTAAATTTCAAAAAAACGGCAAAACCTTAAAAAAAACCGAACAATTATACAAATAAAAATAAAAATAAAGGAAGTTAAAGCTGATTTTTAAAAAATGAAAAATAATAAAACTCTTAACAGAAATCACAAAAATCTTTTAACCTTTAAAAAAATTACAAAAAATGTTTAAAAAGATAAAGAAAGGCAAATCTGTCAAAAAAACACAAAAGTGATAAAACTGATAAGAAAAATAAAAAGAACTCATAAAACTGTTTTTTAATTTCAAAAAACGGCGAAACCTTCAAAAAAACGAACAATTATACAAATTAAAAAATAAATAAAGGAAGTTAAAACTGTTTAGAAAAAAAAAGAAAAATAATGAAACTCTTAATAGAAATCACAAAAATTTTTTAACCTTTAAAAAAATGACAAAAAATGTTTAAAAAAATAAAGAAAGGCAAAACTGTAAAAAAAAAAACAAAAATGATAAAACGGATAAGAAAAATAAGAAGAACTCGTAAAACTGTTTTTTAAAAAAACGAAAGGCAGTAAAACTGATTTTTAAAAATTACAAAAAATGGTGAAAACCGTTAAAGGTTAACGTAATTGAAAAAAATTGTTGAAACGGTTACAAGGTAAAAACTGAATTTACAAAAATGAACCGACGTACATGTCTTTTATTGTCATTCGGTCGAAATAAACTCGAAGAAATCGACTCAAGGCTCTTACGGTTGCAAGGCAAAAAATATCGTCTTGCGCAACCGCGACATACCGAGTACGGGGTTGTAAAGAAAATTGTCGACACTTGAAATTTATCCGAGCATGAACAGCAAACTTTTTCTTGGAAAAAGAACGAATCGCTTGAGCTGCGAAAAAAAAAATTATGAAAACGTGAACAAGTCCGAGTGATTCCAAGATCTTAATGGACAGTTTTTTTTTTCGGACGATGTGCCGATAGTACGAATTTAAAAATTCCGAGAGCCAAATTTAGGTAAAAAAAAATAGAAAATTCATTAAAAAAAAAATAACCAAAAACGGAAAAACGATTTTTAAAAAATTCAAAAACTGCTGAAACATATTCAAAAAATGGTAAAACCTATAAGAAAAACAGCAAAGAGTGATAAAACAAAAAAAAGAATATAATAAAATTGTTAAAACTTTATTTCAAAAAATCTAAATTTTTCAATAAAATCGACATTTATTATTCAATATATTAAATATATTAAATATTAAATATCAATATATCAAATATATTAAAAAATATTTAATATATCCGTGAATTATTCAATCTTTGATGGTCACCCTTTTCAACTAAACACCAAAAAAAACAAAAAAAAACAAAAGTGCATCATTCAGCGTTTATCGGTGAAACGACCCTCGAGCGCGACTCGTCAAGGATCGAGCTCGTTCCGAATATGAAAATAGCTTATCAATCGACGTTTCGTTGAACGGGAGAATTTTTAAAAGAGAAACACAATGAGTCGAATAAAGGAAAAATAGTCGAAAAAAAAAATATATATATATATACATTTCGTGTCGCGGATCACGGTCGTGATAAAAAAAACTTTTTTTTCTCTCACCACGCGAAAATTTAAACGTCGGGCTATCATAATGTCGATATCGGTATACAGCCGAGGAAAAACCAGTAATGTGAGATAATCTCGCGTAATCGACGAGTTTCTCAATTACGGCTCTTCGACCGCCTATTTTTAGCGGCAAATGAAAAAAAAAAAAAAAAAAAAAAAAAAAAACAGAAAATCGAGACGCGCCAATATGTAATCAACGGACAAAAGACGTCTATTTGCCCTTCATGGGGCTTGTATCAACGATTGCTCATTCGAAAACAACGATGACACGAAAATCACGCTTTTTTGTTTGGGTTTGTTTGGGTTTGTTCGGACAACGACAACAACAGCAACAATAATAAATAATATATTAAATATAAAATAAAATAATAATTAATATGTTATCATTTTTTTCGCATTGTTAAAGCAGTGTGAACAAAATAATGATAATAATAATAATAATAATAATAATAATATATTTATTAATAATTATTAATTAATCAATACTAATTAATATGCAATATATTATTATTCGATATATTATTATAATTTAAATATCACCTATATAAAGATATTATTATATAATATAATACAATATAATAATGTATATTAAAAACGTATTTTACATGAAATACTGAATGAAATAATGCAATAACGCCAATTATGAAAAACAATACACAAATCGAACATTGATCGTATCAATATCCGATCAATGGATATCCCTAATACGAAACACCGGATGTCAAACGAAAGTTTTTATTTCTCGTCGCGTACTCCCGTTACAATCGACTTTCAACGTCAACAATTTCGAATCAAGGCATTGACACTATTCAGGCTGGAAATTAATGAGATTGAGAGACCTTGAAATTTTCACTCTCGGGTTTATCGGTGATAAATTGTGAAAACTTTTTCTCATCATCATCATTATTATTATTATTATTATTATTATTATTATTATTATTATTATTATTATTATTGCTTTTAGTATTATTATTATTGTATCGTGGTGAAAAAGAGGGAAAGTTACAGACCATGAGCACCTCCATCGTATCAGGACTTAAGGCTAGCCCCCTTAAAATCTAATTATTATCATTATTATCATTATTATTATTATATATTTCCACGTATATATGTGTTTGTTGAAGTTCGGGATTTCTTGACATCGGGCATTGTTTCTCGGTTCAATGAAATGGGGAAGGAATTATGCTCCGATCTCCGGCGATAATGAGGTGCCAAAGTTCCTTGACCTACAGATTGGATACGTATAACCGAAGCATACGTATACAGGGTGGGGGAAAATTAACGTTCAAAAGTCAAAGATAGATGCATCGTATCGAGTATCGAAATTATCGCTTTCCTTAGGCACCATTTTAAATGTATATATTTATATGTGTATTTATTTATTTGATTATTTATTTATTTATTTATTTATTTATTTATTGTTAAAAAATGTTCTCGAAATATTTTAAACTTTGACGAAAATTTTGGCCATTTTACGTAATGAGTGGATAAACCGAAATTTTCTAGCTGGGAATTAACAAAAAAAAACAAAAAAAGTAACAAAAAAAAGACAGGAAAAAAAAAGAAAATTTTCAAAAAAATGTTATCCCTCGAACTAGCAAAAATTGCTGAACGTAAAGAGAGATCGTTTGGATAATCGACGATATAAAATCTAAATCCGTATATTAGTAAAATTTGCCAAACTTTAAATTAAAATCACTTTTCCGGCCACCCGTTATATATATATAGATATACGAGTATATTTATCGCGTGTTACGAACGATTGACTAATCGACTCGCTGAAACGTGCGAGGACGTGACATATGGCTCGCGAGTCATATATCGCAAATAGACTTAAACATGCGTGGCATCGAATACGAATTACTGTAGCGAATTATCGCACCATCCCGAGTGACCATGGTATTTCACGAAACCCTTTTCTTTTTCTTCGATAAAAGAAAAACTGTTACGAATGGTAATTCCATAACGGGAAATAAAAATAAAAACTGTAAAAACAGTAATAATAATAATAATAATAATAATAACAAGAATAATGAGTTTATAATAATTATTACGAAAACGATAGTAGATATTTTTTTAAATATAATAAATTTCGTTTTAATTTAATAACCAGTAAATTATCGTAATATATAATTGGTATATTGCGATAATAATAATAATAATAATAATAATATTAACAAGAAAATATAATTAGGCATTAAATATCACGTGGTTATAAAACGACTATGTATATTATAATAATGATTTTATTTTCACTATAACCGATATAATTATTATAAAAATCGTTATTATTACTATTATTATTATTGTTATTATTATCGTAATAGTGTTTGGGTTTGATTCTGAAATAATGATTTTTATTAGTTCCCAAGCAGCGATTTTTGTTTTACATGATTAGATATGTTTGTTTGTTTAAAATGCAGCTTCGTTAAATAATAATAATAATAATAATAATATACATGAGAATCATTGACACCGAATCGAACGAAAATATGAAAAAATCGGTTGGTTGAAACTCGAGGACTCGATTTTACCACTTGAACAATAATAGTCTCGATATTATCGAGCCACATGCAAATATACTACATTCCAATGACTCTTGATACGAACGTTTTTTTTTTAACTTTTTTGTTCGTTTTTTTAAATAAATCTTTGAATCGCAATAACTCGAGATCTCCATGTGTCTGCTCTCAACAATGATGGAATTTACGTTCGTCATTTACATCTCATTTTCGTTACGAGAAAAAGACCAAAAAAAAAAAGGAGAAATTTTTCGTTTTTTTTTGATTGGAGGGAATCGCGTCAAGATTACGACTTGATGAAACGGATTGAAAAAAAATATTTACGAATTTAGGGACATTTACACGGATTTAAAACAAAGACCCAAACAAACCCAAACAAACCCAAACAAACATTGAAGAACCTCGTGGGGGTGGGGTACCCAAACGTGCGCGTGTCTCGTCTCGATCCGACCCCAACGTTGATCACGCTTCACCGCGACGAGTCTCCGAACCGGAGAACCGCATAAGCGCGGTCTCAAAACGCCCAATTAAGAATCAGTGTGTTGAGTGGACCTTGTTAGAGTCATACATAGAGCAAAATATATTCAATCAACGAAGCAGGGAGGCCGTGAGCCCCCCGCGTGTTCCAACGACCTTCTCTTGTGTCGAGGCCGCGACGGGACGAGATTCACTTTCGTCAAACTACTCGAACCCAGTATATATATATATATATATATATAGTGGGCAGCCTTGGACAAAACTATCAGGTTCCCCATATTTTCCTACTTTTTTCTAGTTCAAGATCAAATTTGCGATCCTGAATTAAGGCTTTGATCAGGCCCGTATAGAACTTCCGTAACTTCATTGGGGTCCTGGAATCAAGGCTTTGATCAGGCCCGTATAGAACTTCCGTAACTTCATTGGGGTCCTGATTCGTTCAAAATAGTAAGAAGAGTCATTGGTGAAAAAATGTTTTTTTTTTTTTTGCAAATCGATTTTGAAAATCCCGAGTGAGAATACGTAAAAATATGGGGGTTGTTTTTTATCGGTTGGCCCGTGG
>JAPYZJ010005878.1:0-13878 GCA_030522765.1 Ophioninae sp. B BG-2022a
AAACCTTTCTAGAATATTTTTTCGACATTTTTCCCTAGAAATGGAGAGTTCAATGTGAATTAAATTGTGGATTTGTCTTCAAGGTATAAAAATACATCGACATGGACCTGCGTTACAACACTAAACGTCTAAATATAATAATTATTTCTCGGCTAAGCCCGCTGAACGGCTGCCTGATTGGCTGCCTTTCAAAATTAATAACAATTCAGGGGTTGATCCGGGAACCATACATGCTTATATCAATTAACTCAGAATTTCACGCCCAACTCCCCATTTCACGGATGACAATCTTACATGGGACACCCTGCATACGTCATTACTGAAGAAAGTCACATGTTAATTGTTTCTTTATTTCTTTTATATATTTTATATATTTGGTTTTTGGTTCTTTGGTTTATATATTTTATACCTGAACGAATTTATTTTCTCAATTCTTTCTTTACTTCTACATATATTTTATTATCCCATCCGTACAGCTTATTATTTTGATTTTTATGCTTTTGATTTTTGTGCAGCTCGTTTTTTTTTAATTCTCATGCTTTGGTTTATACTAATTATTTCTTCTATTGTTTTTTGCACGCTTAAATTTTAAACAATTTCTTTCTCTCACTTCCCCCCTTCCACTTTCCACTCTCTTGTTTTACTTATCTCGTACTTTATTTTCCGTATAGTCATAGCACGATATGTATTACACCGTACTGTATATTTTGCGGTCTTTCGCGACGGCTTCCACCCTTGCCGGATGAGACCGGTAGACGACCAAGTTTTGTGCCAGCTGCTGGACACAGTAGCCAGCAGGACGTACATTAATGTATCTCATAACGATCTTAATTTAACTCGAGCGAAAATCTCTTGTCTCGACCGCAGGATCTTTCATCGTTGAAAGATACACGCTGAAAGCCAGCAGCGATGAGAACAATTCGAATATGCTTTTGACGTGAAGTTTTTTTGAAACATTTTTTTTTTATTTTTATTTTTTTCATTTTTTTAATTGCATTTTCCCCTAGGGGGAACTCTCAACGGTCATGGGAGTGATAGGCGCGTAAGTTTTTTTCGATGCGGTTTACCAAAGCTCTCGTTTGCACGAATGGTCGGCAGGCTTATCGTGGGTACGCGATGGGAATAACGGATAACATCATTTTAGTCGCCGAAAAGAAGGCCGAACTTCGACAATTTTTTTTTTTTGGTGCATAATAAAATAAAGGGGAATTCTGTTCAACGAAATTATTCAGCATACGTTCAAGTAGAGAACATTTATTTTTATTATTATTTTTGTACAAAGTGGTGGCGTGAATGCATTTTTCAAATTTTCATTTTTAAATAAAACTAGAAATATTAAATGTATACACGAATACTATTCCAGTATTTAATTTCAATTTCTAAAACGAAATAAAAATCATTAAAATGTATATACTATTGGCTATAGAATTAGATATGGATTTTTTTTTATTAAATTCAATTCTGTCAAAATCGCGTACAAAAAATCAAATGTGCCAAAAAACGAGATTTTCTCTTAGAAAATACAGTATATTTGATTAATTTCATTAGTTTACACTGATTCAATGTAAACTCACATTGTAAGTATATTTGATAAAAGATAAAAGATAAAATAGTTTTGTTCCAAGTGCTTCTAGAGAACCTCAAAAAAGGCTTTCTACCATCGGTTAGGAAACCATATTGAATTTTTTCGTCGAACAAAAAATATCTTTTCGAACCTAAACATATTCTGAATAAACCCTCCAATTTTTTTGATTGTGTGCTACCTTAATAATTTCCAAAATAATTATTTCTTAACAATTTCCAAAATCAAAAATTCATAAAATCCTTATTTCGGACTACGTATCCAAGGGAACACAAAATTTCAATTTTCATTGTCAACATCAATTTTTTTGGGGTTCGCCCGATGTTCTATCAATTACACATTCGTATTGTCGTAATGTTTTTTTTTTCAGCTGATCAATACAGCAACGATTATAATTTAAAAATTAATACGACGCAACATTTTTATTATTGCGTATTGCCAGTCTTCGAGATCGTAGATCATTCTTGCATGATATTATTAGACGTGGGCGAAGGAATTGAACGAGTCAAAGTACCGCAGGCGCGATCATTAATCAATCTTTAATAACCGTAACGAACGATCGAGGAAATCTAAAGAATTGTTGAATAGTGTCCGGGGCCTAAGAATATATACGTGAGGAAAGATAAGTCGAGATGAGACCTCCGGGCAACACGGTTTGAACAATAATTATGCTGTACACACGTTCAAGCCCCACAAACAAATGTTCGCAGCCTAAAGAAAAGTAAAAAAAGAAAAAAAACCTGGATACTTAAAGTACAACTATATCCTTGATTACTCACCATAGCTAATGAGTAATTGATCCAACATCGGGACAAAGACGGGGTCACGATACAATGAACATTCCGAGTCTCCAAAATCGATCGTTTGCCTTCCAATTACTTGACAAAGTCCATTGTTCTTCCCATGAGTGGATTTCACCAAAGAGCCTCTGCTGAACTTTAACCTATCCTTAAAAAAAATGTTTTCGTCCCAGGTGCTTATAATCTCCGAAGGGTGTGCCGAAGGGTGTCAAAAAAAGTTTTTTTTTTTGGTAATTAATCAAAAGTTGGACATCCCGCCAATTTTGGCGTTTAATTTTTTTGTTTGATTCCAATTTCTTCCTTAGGTCGCCACTAGTGAATTTGATTAATTGGAAACTGAGTTTTTGTATTGTTTACATAGGTTATGGGGCTTTGAAGTTTGAGGAAATGGCAAAATGGGTAATTTTTAATGCAATTTGGCGCCTGAATTGGTGATGAGGAGTGTATTTATAAAATAGGCATTCCAAAATGTAATACTGATGAAAAATCGCAAGCACCATTCTCTTATCTCTTGGTAAATAAAAAATAAAATTTTTCTATTAAGTAAAAAATAAAAATTTTTTATTAAATAAAAAATAAAGTTTTTTAATTAAATAAAAAATAAAGCTTTTTAATTTCGTCGTCCTCCACTTCTGCATAATGAAAAAAAAAATCGATTTTACTACCAAAAAATATGAAAAAACAAAGCGTCCAAACGTCATTTCGAAAGCTTCATAATTATTATCTTTAAAAATCCAAAAACGTATGTTTTTGTAACAATTCTAGAAAACGTAAAGTTCGAAGCTCGTCAGTGACTTTTTCATTGAGGAAAATCAGTGAAAGAGATTACCAGTGTATTTGTACGAAACACAATATTCATATTTCACTGATAAATATTGAATAGCCAATGGAGACTTCGAAGACGATAAAAATCACTAGAAAATGATTTCCCACCTGTGATTTGTCAGATTCCTTCGTCGTACGTATAATTAGCTAGAAATATCGATAAGAGCAAAGTTCAAAATAATTTATGAACTGGGAATCGAGAAACGAATTGCATCGATGTAAAAACAAATTTTTCTTGGGTTACCCGCGCGGATAATTAGCCCCGCAATTTTCCAGACAAATCCTCGACGTCATACACGTTTGATGGCTAACATTCGCGTGAGACTGCACGTTTAATAGTTGTAAATGCCTCACACGCATTCCCCACGCCCATAAACGATATATCTCGTAACATCGGACAGCGGAAGGACTACCCACTGAGGAACACGACCCTCGTGTATACGACGCAACTCGACTATTACACCACCGCACGTACGTACAAATAGTAAAGGAGGACCACCTCTATCAAGCCTGCCTCGAACCTCTTTGGACCCTGGAAACTAACGGCATCAAGCCTATTCAGAAAATGGCATCAAATATAAATATATAAATATATAAATATATTTCCACTTAGTTTTTAAAAAATCCAAACATTTTGACATTCTGCAAAAAATTTCGTTATTTTTTTTCCGTTTCTCACAAACGCAACAAATTGACTTTTACGAAGAAACGGAATTTCGTGAACGAATTGATTTTCGTATAGAAATGAAAAATTCGTAAATTAATGGAACTCCAAGCAGAAATAAAATTTCGTAACTAAATGAAATTGGTGAAAAAAAAAAGAATTTCATAGATAAATCGATTTTTATAAAGCAGTGGCATTTCCTGAAGAAATGGAACCATAAAAAAATGGAATTTCACGAGGAAATATAATTCCTCGGTAAAAATAGAATTCACTAAATAAATATGATTTCTTCAAAGATCATTTTTCCTGAAGAAATAGAATTCCCTACAAAAATAGAAATCCCTTGAGAATCACAATTCTTTTAATAAATTGAATCTCCCGAAGAAACAAAATTCCTGATAAAAATTATAAGAAGAAATGGAAGAAAACAAACTAGAAAAAGAAGAAATATAATTTCATCGTAATCATCGATAAGAGATTACCAACTTACTTGATATCGAGTCATATCCCAAAATTTCTTCTCTTTCGAGAACCCAATAATTTTGCAGATATCCACGTCATACGATTCAACGATGGGATCAAACTTTGTGAGGGTTTCCTAAATGAGTTTTTTCGTTTTTACGATATCCGAGGTGGATGAATAAATAAGAAACGTTATTCGAAGGTAACGGAATACGATGATGCGTCCCGGGGTGAGATACCTACCATCCGTAATCTGGGAAACGGAGCTTCTCGTCCATTATGAGAAATGTCAGAGGAGCAAACTTCGAGTCGACTTTTCGCACGTTTGGTGCTTGGTCGGAGAACGGATAGAGCGAGTAGCGAGAGCAATGATGATTGCCAGGGCTCTTTTATAGTCACCATCTTGAAATCACCGCTGCCATTTTCGCCGTAATGCCAGGTAAACACACGCGGGTACCCGGCCATACCGCGTTTACGACCAATTGACAGTGCTGGTATTTTCGCGCACGCGCTAACACACGAGAAATCAGCAATGAAATTCCCCCAGCGAGGAAAGTCGAGCCAAACCAAACGGGAGGATCTTTCGCACTTTTCTTACTCCTTTCGCTCGTTAAACGATACCTTGCTCGTATTTCACACACAAGCGCACATCTCCCACTAAGATTTATTGCCTATCCAGAATAATCGCGAAATTTCATGCATTTTTTACACGCAGAGAAAAGTTCATACCACGAGTTGCAAATCTTTTATTTGTTTTTTTGGAAACTTTTAAAAGTCCCTTTGGAACCTGGTTTTTTTTCAGTTTCCCTGTGCCCTCGTGACGCAATCAGGCAAAAGTGTAAAAATCAGAAAAACTTCCAAAATATCGATTTCTACGAAATTCCAAAAAGAATTTAAACGATGTTTTTTTATTTACAATTAATTCACGGTACGAAAAGAAATCGATTTCCACAAAAGTCCCTTTGGAACCTGGAGGAACAATTGGATGGGGTGACCGTTCGAAAGGGATCTAGTTTTCCCCAGTTTCCCTGTGCCCTCGTGACTCAATCAGGCAAAAGTGTAAAAATCAGAAAACTTCCAAAATATCGATTTCTACGAAATTCCAAAAAGAATTTAAACGATGTTTTTTTATTTACAATTAATTCACGGTACGAAAAGAAATCGACTTCCACAAAAGTCCCTTTGGAACCTGGAGGAACAATTGGATGAGTGACTGTTCGAAAGGGATCTAGTTTTCCCCAGTTTCCCTGTGCCCTCGTGACGCAATCAGGCAAAAGTGTAAAAATCAAACTTCCAAAACATCGATTTCTTCGAAATTCCAAAAAGAATTTAAACGATGTTTTTTTTATTAACAATTAATTCACGGTACGAAAATAAATCGACTCCCAATATTTCCCCAAAGTCCCGAAAACGTTATTTCACCAACTTTCTGATCAACTCGATGACAAATTTCTCTAAAAAATTCAGCGTAATTGAAAGAGAATCCGCAGGTGTTTCGGAAGCTATGGAAAAAATAAGACGCTATCTATCGGACTCGATCATCGTTTCGGATCGATTCGTCTTTACCAATTATCCACTTTTGTCGAAAATATTAGCACGGAGCGTTAGATCGATAATGATAAATAATAAGTGCTCGGTAGGACATCGATAAATTGCGACGATAAGGATCTCAGCTCGAAACTTGACATCGTGTCGATCGGTAATGAACCTCCCTCGTGTCGTCCTCCCTGCATTAGCGTTTTTATCGCGCTACACGCCACTTCGTGTTCTTCATTTTTTCCCTTTTTTTTTCCTTTTCAATCCCCCCCCTCCCTGACGGTTCAGCCGCACTGTTAATTCTTCTTCCTCGTCGTCTCTTGGTATGAAGAAAAGTCAGGTGGCCCGAGCGATGCTGTAGGTGGTTATAATGAATTTGTGGTCGATTTATCGGCGTGTAACGATCGGTTACAGGAAAGAAGAAGGAGGGATGAGGAAACGAGTGACCGAGGAGAAAGAGAGATATGGGATCAGGGTTGTATCAGCGACACGAGGACTGACCTAAATATTTTTCAAACTGCCTCGTGGCTCGTTCGTGATGGATAGTCATTGAAATGGGAGCTCTTTCGAGCGACGGTCACCTGCCCATCGAAATGGACACTCCGTAAATGGTCATGGAACAATCATGAAACCTGGTGACCAAGAAAAAATGAAAAAAAAAAAAAAATATTGCCAATTTACTTAAAAAAAAATTTCTTTATTTATTCTATAAAGAACGATAAACGAGTGATTTATAATAATAAAATAACAAATAAAATAAAAATGTATAATAATTTTTATTTTATTTATTTTATTATAATATTAATTACTTAATATTATTAAGTAATTAATAAAATAAAAATTTATATAAATTTTTATTTATACTTATATAAATAAAATTTATATAATATTAAAATTATTTATTACGTTGATTTATAAATCACTAAATCACTAATAGATTTAGCGATTTATAATAATAAAAAAAAATTAAAATTAAAATTAAAAAAATTAAACGAGGGTAATCACCCTCGTGTTTTATTTTTTGAACTAAAAAAAAAATTTCTACAGTAAGTAACGATTATTTTTTGAAACGAAGACGATTATTTATGAGTCTTGTTAATGCTCGCGCACTCGAACGCTAATTAATAATGTCTGTATTTGCACGATTCGAAAGATTATGATCTTCGAGCACAGGATATGCAACGGAAAGGACTCGTGCAAGTTGCACGTCAACTCTTGATGAACGAACGAGCTCAGCCACATCGATCCCAGGCTATATGACATCCTCTCGTGAGCAACCCGCAACGAGATCGCAAACTTTAATTGAGTCTGTTGCTCTTCGGGATAATTGGCCTTTGAAACATCGAAATTGCTGTTTTATACGGTTCAGACGATACGAAGACTTTATCGAAGGGTTACCAATTGATTTGGAATATACGATATGGAACTTTGATTTACAGCTGCAATGAAAAACCGTTAAATGAATACATCGATTTTAACAAATACAGTTTTTTTTACTGTCTTTTATTTCTAACAATTGAAAGGAAACCATGATAATAAATCAATTGATTTTGATTAATACGTTTGTTTTACTGTATTTTTTTTACTACTGAAAGGAAAAATTGTGAAATAATTCAATAGAATTTATTTATTTTATAAATAATTTAAAACGTCGATTTATTTTTTTCAATATTTTTAAACATTTATTAAGAAACTTTAAAAAGTTAATCGGCAATTAACCGTAAAAATCACTTCCAAAGTTCCAAAATGATCTAACTTTTGAAATTTTCAATTAACTTTTGCAATTAATTTTCTGTTTTTTAAAAAAAATCGTAACGATTTCATTTTGGAAATTTTCAATTGGTTTTTCCAGTTACTTATCTGTGACTTGGAAAATTCGGAATAATTCAATTTTGAAAATTCCTCAAGTCATTTTTGCAGTTAATTTTCGATGAACTTTTCAAGTATTTTAATTTATACTATTGGTACGAATCATATTTTATAATTATATTGATACATTTGTTAAGAATTCATAATTTTTGTTTAAACTTAGCTTTTCATTTTCGCGACCAATTAATTTGCGACACGAAATTTAAACCTGATATATTTCCGATGTGGAGGATTATACAGGAACGAGTTTAAAGGCAATACGAATCGTCCTGTAGTTATGTCTGTGCAACGTTGGCTCGAACCACTAGGACTTCTCATCATCAAGTGCGATGCGCAGTAAACAAGGTTCCAGGCTCCCAGGACAACGAATACGAGATGAACGACAATAACTCGTGCAACTTGTCGCATTATACTTGCCACGTGTATCGAGGGGATAGGAAAGATGGTCGTAACGTACCCAGCAGTATAGTAAAGTAGACTGACAAGGAATTTCATTTACGTGTCTGGAATACGAGTGAATAAAATGATCCAATGGAAGCTCCACTTGACCAATAATAATCGCGAGATAACAATCGTAATAAAATCCGATAATTTGTGTAATCATCTATCTTTGGAAATGAGAGAATAATCGATTAATTACGATAAGGAAATTAAGGTGTTTTCGAAAATGATTCGAGTCAGCGAGTGGCATGGCAAATTTGCTCTCTAGAATTCACCAATGTTCAATTAAATTCTTTTTATTTACTCGATCGTTAATTTTTATTTTTATTTTTTTAACTGGATTTTTGCGAAGGAAAAAAAAACAAACAATTATGGTAAAACCGAGAGAAATGAAACGAGGGGGAAAAATGTCGAAACTCGTTAGCACGATCCACCAGGTGCACTCTTCTCGTAACCTCGCGTCTTTATTGTCCCGCAATTATATAAACTATTAAGGGACCCACGAGTTTGTACCTGAAAATTTATGAGATACACGTTTAGCTCGACTCGCCGAAGATGTGAACGCCTAATTATCGACGATATTACTAAATAATTAAATAGCCGGGTTGTAAAATTATTTACTTATTATTCATTTACGAAAGGCTGGTTAAGGGGGGAGGTATGAGCCTTGCGGTGGCGCATCTTTTCGTAACGTCAGAATACTCATGAATATGCGAAGGATATGCGTCGATAAAGTCCAACCTCTCGACCAATCACGCGAGTTTTACTCCTTCCCCTCGTTCATACGTTGCACGATATTTCCCTGGCTATTTATTTGCACTTGTTCACGTATGAGGGAACGAGGCTGCCATGCGTGTCCCCAAAGTCCCTTCCAAGTTACTCGGGAATATATTTTTTTCATTTGTACGAAAATCCTTGCAGTTATCATTTTTTTAATTAACTTTTAGCCCGTAATTACTAATTAACTATTTTATCGATGGCAAAACAAAATTCGGAAGATTACTATTTTTATGCATTATTTATTATGCTCTGATTATTGATCCCTTATACCCTAATTGCTGATTATTGATTATCCTTTTTTTGTACTGCGATTACCGGGTTTCTATTTTATTGATTAATTTTTTCTCAAGACAATCTTTGGAAGAATCTTCCATATTTTTCGTTAATTTTTTAACGAACATTTTTTAAAACCATTTTTGGGGGTAATTGAACAATTAATGTTGCGAATAATTAGCTATCAGGGTATTACGTCCGGGAGTTTTGATTAATTAAAAAATTATTGTAATGATTATACATAACCTTCATATTATTATTAATCAATAAGCCTAATCACTAATTTTCAAAATTAAAAAAACCTCTTCAAATCCATATATACACAACTGCTAAATTATTCACTAAAAAATTCTTGCATAATCATTTCTCAATTTTCAAAACCTACAATTCGTAAAATTCACAAAAAATTCGTTTTTTAATATCCTCCAACAAGTTTTTCAACACCATTCCGTCATACGAAAAAAAAACGTTCTAAAATGCAAAAAAAGGTAACAACCAATAACAAACATACCAAAAACCTAGCAAACCTTCGTCAGTTCGAGACAATAAAAATTTCGTGTCTTTTTCAAAGCAACAAATGAGCGTTATCAAACGAGTGACTCTAGATCCAATCGATGAAATGTTTAACGCAAAACGGAAGCGAGAATGACGAAATCGTTTAACCACGAGCAATAAGAGGAAAATTTTTGCAATGCATCGCGGGGTTCTTCCACTCACAATTATCGCGTCACTCAAACGAGTAATGTAGAAAATAGTCGAGCCCGAGCAATTTGCATGTAAGGACTGCACAATTGTAACGCCGTATCTCCCCGTTTGCACAAGCGCGTTCGCAATAAAAAAAAAAAAGAAAAAAAAGGAAAAAAAAATACGAAAAAAAAAAAATACGAAAACGACACGGAACTGGATTTATTTGCTACCGTAAAAGTGGCCCCGTTTGGGTTTAAAGAGTACACCGCGCGACAACGAGCACCGAGTGATAAACCGCTGTGCTACCAGCTAATTGCGTAATTAAAAAATCTCTTCGGTAACTGGCTGCCTTGCCGATCGCGGATTATCGCAAAGAGAGAAAGAGAGAGAAAAGGAATGTTCGCGGCGTTTCATTTGCCAACCGAGGACTGACAAACAAACTGTAGGAAATGTCCGAGCGAAAGAAATATTTCCCTCAGTGACGTCCAATCGCACATCGCAAAAATCCTTTTCATGTGAAATCTAACAACTGTTGCATAGCCGCATACTCCTCTCCACCCATTATTTCTAAGAATTTCAACTCTCCGAGTCCCGTGATGATAGCTCGCCGCGATCTTTTCTCTCCAATTGCATCCCCCCACCCCTGGACTCTTTCCGTATCCCTAGTATCTCGGTATACATATACAGGGTTACTGGTAACTCGACGTATTGCAGGACGTCATAGTAGAGTTAAAATGCAATAAATTAAGCCACCAAATGTTCTACCGAAGTTCAGTAGTTTTTTTACGTTAGATTTTTGATATTGAGAATTTTGATATTTGATATTTGATATTGAAAATTGATATTGATTAAAACTACTAATAATGTTAACGAAATTGTTTCAAATGATTTTCTGACCTTTTTATGACTTTGTATCAAGTTTTACACCTTCGTTGGATAGCTAGGAAGACAAGGATATTTTCCTCGTAATTTGTACATCAGACGTAGTATTTTTTTTGCACTAGACAATATTTTTATTAAGCAATAGCAAAAATTAAAAAAAAATATTGTTTGATTAATTATCTCTGCTAAAGTTTTAGTAATTTTTGAACTTTTAATTATTAACAAAGTATGCTATGGCGTCAACTATGATAAAAACTTAAATTTCAGTACAATCGCGCCGAAAATCTTTTTTAAATTGTCTTCAAATCAGTCAATCTGGGATTTTTCACGAATAAACTTCGGTAGAACATTTGGCGACTTAATTTGCTGCATTTTAACTCTACTATGATGTCCTGCAAGGAATACGTCGAGTTACCAGTAACCCTGTATATGTACAGGGTGGTCGGAGAAGTAAAGTAAAAAAGTGAAATTCGTGTTTTTTGCATCGAGAGGTCCAGCCTAATCATCCCTGTGTGCCATTCGTGCATTGACACGTGTGAGTCATTTCGATTGACGGTTTTATTCGTCAAAATGTAGTCTAAAATATTCAAATCACGTAAATAATATATTTAATATAGCTTAAAAGCTCAATTTTAAATATACAGTTTTTTTTTGTTGTCACTAGTAATTGTTCAAGAACTACTGGTATCGAAAGAGAATTTTAACTTTCGTTTTAAAATCAGTCGTTTTCCTCGAAGACTCGTGAAGAATCGACGTAAACTCAGAATTATTCGAAATTACTTTTCTAATCGGTGGTTTAGTTTTTAATGAAAAATCGAACATCAGCCTCTGTAGGATTCATAGACGCAGGGGTTGATGCTACCATTTTAGGGTTAGTACGTTTCGTCGGATCGCAAAAAAAATATTAACTAAAAATAGAAACGCCAATAATTCGAGGAAATAAAAAAAATAACCGATGTCAGGGGAAAACTACGAAATGAAAATCGTAAAACAAAACTCAAAAACGAAACGAATATTATAAAAACGATTTTTCAGGCTGAATAATTAATAATAACTGAAAATATGAAGAGGCGGATCTGGATATGACTCAATATGAGGGATCTAAAGTTTACCTTTAAACGTCACTTCTCTGGCCACCCTGTATATCTATATTTATATGTGTATATGTTTATACGTTCATATACACCGTTTGCTAAATGTTTCCTCGGCTCTCTCACTCTCATGCCCTTTTCACGCTTGTTCTTACCTGGCAAGACTGTTTTATAGATATCCCGTTAAAGTAACGACCAGCTCGAGTCATATTTCCACTTTGTTTCCTTCAACATTTTCATTATACGCGTTTGCGTACTTTTTCGAGAAACTCTCGCTCTCTCGTTCTTCCTTGGTTTTCTTTACCTCGTGGGAGAGTTACGCGTTGATGCGGACGTTCGGTTTATTCTCTAAACGACAATTGCGTCACGCGTTGAAACGCGGAGATACGATTCGAAACCGCCAGAGCGGGGCTTCTATTCTGGTGGGAAATTTCATTTGTAGGGAAATTGAAAAAAGGTGGTTCGATGAATCGAGAGGGAAGAGAAATTTTCCGGTTGCAATGTGACGCTGAAAACATTTTTTTTTATTTCGTCGATTTTTGTATTTTTGGATTTTTTTGGGTTAAAAGTTTAGTAGATTAAATTTCATAATAGTTAATTAATTGAATAATAAATTATTTATGCATTAATAATATATATGTACGTATACATCAGTTAATTCAATTTGTAATTTTTATTTTTATTCATTTATTATTGAACTCCGTCAAAAACAATAATTCTTCAAAATTTCAAGAATTTCAGCCAATTTCCTAATGACTTTTTACCAAATTCCAAAATCCCCAATTTATCCTATCGACATTTGTTTGCAAAACGTAAAAAAAAATTCGAAGTCCAAACATTTCGAGAACGAAAATTAAAAACTCAACGGATATTGTTAAAAAAAGAAAAAAATGTATAGATTTTTTTTTTACAAAATGATTATTCGGCGCCAGGTACGATTATTTGACAATAATATTATCAAATTTATCGAACTGTCTTCGAGTCGAACACAGACATCCCCGGAATGTCGATAAAACTTGATGGTAAGCACGAAATAAATAACGAAGTAAAATTTCCAGGACGGCTGCGGCTTTAAGGGGTATGCGAGCCGATGTATCCTTAAATTGAAAAAAAAATCGCGCAAGAATGTATCCCCGGAGTGTGCACGCGAGGTTGACCAGCTGCTGAGAAAACCTCTCGTCGACAAATGCATCGCGTCGATTAATGAAATACCAATAAAACAAAGAGCCCATATAATATACAGGGAATCGAGCGCGATTCGTTTAAGTACTTCCTCACTCGTGCAATGCTATCGCGTTTAGAGTCTACCCTCCCCCCCCTCCCCTCCACTTCCCTTCGCCCTCCTTCTGGTCCCCGACACGTTTATATGGCAAACGAGCTACAAAATGTTTCGACGCCTTCATAATTCATCGGGTTAAGCAGTTTGCGCTTAAGCCTATATACCACTTGTAAGCCAAAACCTCGTAAAAACCGAATTACGAGCCGAATACCCACGTTTGCATATATTTGCAAAAAAAAAACATTTGTTTTTTACCTTTTTGAAATAAATTAAAAATTCATTTCTAACATCTTCGTAATAATAATTTTTTGAATCGTAAATTGTGAATTAAAATTTTTTTTTACATTTCATATTTCATAATTTTTAGATTTCAGAAAAAAGGAAAACGTAATTATACAGCCTTGGCCAAAAGTATTAGGCATCCAATAATTTTTCTATTCGGACGAAAAATCGAATTTCTCGACGAAAAAAAAATCGTAAAAATTTGTTCAACAAACGAAACTAAAGCTAACGGTGCCCTCTTCAAACATCTAATTTCTAAATTCCGGGATCACAATTTTTCTAAGTTCAGGCTTTTTCTAAGTTTTTTTGTTGTGAGATTAAATTCTATATCTCGGCGAAAAATGATCGTAACTCAATTTACCAAACGGCATTTCAAAGAGGACAAAAATCGCTTCCTTTTGCTTTTTCATTCTTATTTTTGCGAT